>JAFJYH010000094.1:0-139156 GCA_017365405.1 Cadophora malorum | reverse complement strand
GGTTTAGTCAGGGGACGAGGGTTGTGGGGGGGATTTTGGCGGATCAGATGAGGAGGAGGGAGATGGGTGTGCCGAGGGCGGAGGGGGAGTTGGATTTTAGGTTTGGGATTTTGTGTATGGGTGCGATGGCGCCGATGGTGTCGGATTTGATGAATGGTAGGTGGTTTTTTACACGTGATATCTGATCCCATTGCGGAAGGGCAACGTTTGGCTGATGTTGAGACTGGTAGCTTCGTTATCGGAGGGGGAGTTGATTACTATTCCGACGTTACATTTGCATGGGACGAAGGATGTGAATTATGAGAATGGGAAGAAGCAGCTGAAGGCTTATTATGATCAGAGTACGGCGATGGTATGGGATATTGCTTATCATCATGCTATGCCGTGGTATCGAGCTGATGTGCTAAAGTTTGTGGAGATGATCAGGAAGCTATATGCTGATACGAAGAGCAAATCATAGACTGGGTAATTTGCATAGCGAGTTGAGATTCTGGGAGGCGTTGATAGATGGAAACATGAAGATGGTAGATCCTGGTTGGAAATTCGGGACGAGAAACGCACCTACGATAGGTTCGGGATCTCTAATCTTGCACATATAGAATAAACGTTCGTTGACGTTTGATGATTATTATGCTTTCCGAGATCGAGCTACTTGGAAAGAACCTCTTCTTTGACATCCGATATCTTCTTGCCTGCTAATTTGATGGTCGGATGTTCCATCAGATTATCCCAGTTGTGACCAAGACTCATCGCTGTCAGAGATAGTTCCACTTCCTGCTTTCCGCGTTGGATCATCTCTTTCTCGTACTCGTCAACAATTGCGGAGAGGCTGGCTTCTGATGATGAAGCAAACTTTTTGAGCAATTCGACCAAGTTAGCTGCATCTCGTATGCTTTGGCCAAGTCCCTGACCGCGGACTATTTTGTGTTAGAATCGGCGATGAATTCGGCATGAGAATAACATACATGGTGGCATGGGATGAGCAGCATCTCCAGCAAGTGTGATCCTCCCTTCATGATTGTCCCAAGGTACGGGAATCCAATAGTACAGCTTGTCATTGAATATCCTCGTAGAGTCGGGAAGGTCCATGAATGAACTTCGGAATGGTTCTGCCATGTTTTCACATCGCTGCCTGGCACTTTGTAGCCGAGCTGTGTTATCCATATCTTGGGGTGCCTCGCTTAACACTGAATTGGCAATGTTGAATTCCCAGGTTGTTGGATCCTTTGGGTCGGGAACGCTGGAGACTATAAGAGATGTGAGCAAACTCTGGAGGATTGTGGAGTGAAACTTACTGGCTACCATGTTACACATCCCATCTGGATGATACCCAATACATGCCTCCCAATCCCCACTTCTGACTCTCAACGCTGTCTCAGCATCCGCGTACCTTGCAATGGCAGTTGTGAAGTTTCCACGACAAGGTGTTGCCTCTGCTTTCTCCGCCCCTAACAGCTTCTCTCTCACAGCAGACCTAACTCCATCAGCCCCGATCAGTAAATCGCCCTGCACAATCGATCCATCAGAAAAGTGAGCTATGACTTTATTATCTTCATACAAGATTCCGGAGAAACTCTTCCCGAAGCTGACTTCAATGCCTTCGCCACACAGCTTCCTCATCCGTCGACGCGAGATATTGATGGTGTCCGTCCGTGGAACTTGGTGGATGACTTCTCCTGTTTTGGAGTTGTACCATGGAGTGTACTCTAGTTCTTTCCAGATGTGATTGGGGTCCGTGTATGCTTCTCTGAGACGTGAAAATAAGTTGGGAGTGAGAAGTTTCTTGAGATCTGAGCTAGCGGAATGAAGATTAAGGGTCCATTCCCGTTTACGAACATCGGGCGAAGCTTCTTCGTCGAAGATACTGTATTTAATACCAGCCTAAGCAGATCTCAGCGTATGTAATTTCACGAGGAGTCGGCGCCTTGAGTGGAATTACCGCCTTCAGACCTTGAGCAATGAGGAGACCTGTGATGCCGGCTCCGATTATGAGTACATGTAGAGGGTCCGACATCTCGAGACTCGATAATGACATGCTGATAGCTCCTCCAAGGAGAAAATCATTGCTCTTTATACGTCGGTGAAGTGAGATGCATATTAGAAATGAAGATATAAAAATTAAGGCGGCACAAGATCCCATCAACCTGATTGGATGATCGATGCGAGCATTTCGATGCAGATGGCGCTTGCCAAGCACCACATCTCGTATGTATGCCCTTTGCTGCCCACAGGATACTGATTTCTATTACGAAAACGTCGGAGTGGACTTCTTCTAGTGTGTATTACGGTCAAAAGTTGCCTGACGATAATCGAGAGTGGGGTGGTAAGCAGTAAGCATTGAGCAACGAGCAGACAAGCGATATCATTTTTTCGAACAACTTCCATGATGAGAAAGCAACGAAACAAAAGTTGCAACGGAAAGAACACAATTGCTTGGATGCTTGGTAACGGAGCAAGGAGCGAATAGTACTGGAATACTATTTTGCACTTCAAACCCCGTCGTAACACTCCTCCTGCGGGACGGCATTGGCATTCTTCAGCCCACTAAGGCTCGCAATGTGCCAATGTCAGTCAGGCTCCGGCTCGCATTGCCAGGCTCTTGAATCAGCAATGAGAATGCAAGACTGGGTTCGGAATCAAAGCTCTTGCAACATGTTGTAGAATTGCCGAAGAGTGAAAATTCTGGAAAACAATCAATATATCTTCATCGTGAAGGGCGGCTCATACTTGGTACCGAGGAGCAAGTCATCGAGATCGAGACCACCATGGGGTTTTGATGTCAAATGATATCCCCCACATGGCCTCTGGCCCTTGAACCGCCCTTCCCCCAAACGCCCCTTTTCTCCTTGATTGGTGGAAACATACCCCAGGTCGACACCACTCTGCAAACAGCATGCTTCTCATGCATAATTTTATGCACAGTCCGCCAAGACTGCGCAAGTTGTGGACGAATTATGCTTTGCAATTGGGATTGGGATCCATACCTATCGAGGCGGAGTCCAGAGCCAGAGCCTTGGGAGGTATTTCTTCTCACCATATTCCCGAAGCCCTCGCGCGAAGAAACCATGAATGAAGGCTACCATTTCCATTCCCCATTCCTGGGGCTGAAGCTCCAATTACACGCCCTATGCTTCTCGGTCCGCATTCCATTGCATTGCTAAGTTGCTTGCAAGTCTGCTTGACAGCCTTGACCGGCTCTTTATTCCTTAAACAAACTGTATCTTAGCGGTTACCGGTTGCGCGGGTCAATCAAGCAAGATCTGTAAGCTGACCCTACCTACATCCACGACGTCTGGCCCTTCACCAGTCTATGCGAAACCTCTCGGATGCAGCACAACCTGGCACATGCCATACGGGACAAGTTTGATATGATAGTAATACTTGCTAACTCTAGGATGGCTGCAGGTAGCCAGTAGTTGTTCGGATGGCCGCTTCGTCGACGACCGAAGTCGAGTCGAGACACGACGATGAGGTTACAACCGGTCACGAAGCGCATCACACACCATCCAAGTCTAAGACACCCCACGAACCGTCCGACCTTGAGAAGGAAACACTCGCTGCGTACGAAGGTCACGATGCGGAAACACCATCGAACGAAGGTTACGTGCCTGATGAGCGGAAGGAGTTGAAGCGCAAACAGTCCGCTGCAGCGTCAAACCGCAAAGCGTCAGTCCGTACGAACAGAAGCAAGGAGAACAGGAGTAACGATGGCACAAACAGAGATCTAGAAAAGGGTGGGAGGACCGGCAAGAGGAAGTCATCAGCAACAGCGCAGGATCCCAACATCATATGGTGGTCTGGTCCTGACGATCCTTTGAATCCGCAAAATTTCGGGAAGTGGTCAAAGATCTTTAACATCGCTCTGATATCTGCGATATGTTTCGTCACGCCTCTTGCCTCGTCGATGTTTGCCCCTGGTGTACCGGAGTTGATGATGGAGTTCGACAGCAAGAATGTTGTCTTGGCTAGTTTTGTGGTGTCTGTTTACGTTCTTGGATTCGCGGTTGGGCCACTCTTCTTCGCGCCTTTGAGTGAGGTTTATGGACGATTACCGATTTATCACGCCTGCAATCTACTTTTCCTGGTTTTCAACATTGCTTGCGCGGTTGCAACAAGTCTGCCCATGCTCATTGGATTTCGATTTATGGCCGGTGTGTTTGGAAGTGCTCCATTGACAAATGGTGGGGGAACGATCGCAGATCTAGTCACTGCTGAGAAGAGAGGGAGAGCCATGTCAGGATTTGTGATGGGTCCAATTATAGGCCCAATCAGTAAGTCATGTACCACCCAAACTCCTCGCATGATCTAACAGTCCCTTCAGTTGGTCCAGTGGCAGGAGGATACCTAAGTCAAGCAAAAGGCTGGCGTTGGGTGTTCTGGGTACTCAGCATGCTCAGTGGAGTTTTCGGAGTCCTAAGCCTAATATTCCTTCGAGAAACATACGCTCCAATTATCATACGAAAGAAGACCAATCGACTTCGAAAATCTACCGGCAACAAGGAACTGCGCTCCAGGCTAGATGTCGGGCTATCACCTAAGGATTTCTTTCTTCACTCCATTATTCGCCCCACCAAAATGCTCGTTTATTCTCCCGTGGTCCTCATCGCTGCCGTCTACGTTGGTGTAGTCTACGGGTACCTCTATTTACTCTTCACAACGTTCACTCCCGTTTTTGAAGAGGTCTATGGCTTTTCCACCGGTTCTGTGGGTCTTACGTTCATGGGGTTGGGCATCGGGTCTGTGATCGGTGTCGCTTTCTTCGCTTGGTCAACAGACCGTATGTTCAAGAGACGCAAAGCTGCGCAAGAAGCAGCTGCCGCTACTGGTGATGAACATAACATTGCGCAAGCCACAGCTCCGGAACCCGAGATACGCCTGCAGATGGTCATCCCAACCTATGCACTCATACCTGTCGGTCTATTCATTTATGGCTGGACGACTCATTACCATGTCCATTGGATGGTCCCAATTTTAGCTACTGTTCTTATCGGTATTGGGAACATGGCCGTGTTTATGGGAATCTCGCTTTACCTCATCGATGCATTCAGCATCTACGCTGCTTCTGCTCTGGCGGCAAACACAGTCGTTCGAAGTATTATGGGCGCTGTACTTCCCCTAGCTGGGCAGTCGATGTACAACAGGCTGGGGCTCGGCTGGGGAAATAGTTTACTTGCATTTGTCGCTCTTGCATTGATACCTGTAGCGTGGGCATTGATGAAATACGGATCCTGGTTGCGGAAAAAGTTTGAGATCAAGAATTTATGAGAAGAACCTTGATTTGCCGCAAGTCTCAAGATATTTCTGGGCATTTGTTTGCATTCGACTCCGATCTTTCTGTACATACAATAATCATATACTAAAATAATAACGCGGACTTCAGTCTGTTTGAGTGGTGCTTTCTCTATTAGTTGAAAAGAGGAAGGGGAGCCATGTGGTCAATTTCCTCTTACAGAAGGAGCTGTCCAATTCCAGTGGACACCTACATTTGTTGTAAATTGAAGAGCCTTCTATCAACGAACATCAGCATTCGTTATCCCAACACTCATTACCCAACGCTCGCTATTTTGCTTAATACATCTTAAGCAAATTTCACCTCACGTTTGCCAACCAGCAATATTACATCGTATCGGAAGGCTCTGGTCGTCGATAACAAATTCGCAGCTCATGGTCCCTACATCAAAGGGCGGCCAAGGGCAAGACCCAAAAACAGGCATTGCCCCAAGCCCGATCGAAGCAGTCATCGACGTACACGAGAGCTTCGAAGATATGCTTAGCGATTTTGGAAAGCTTCAGCTCGAATCTCCAAAGCCTATCATCGAGCATCAGACAAATCGAGATCAGTCTTCCGAGTGGACCATTGCCGACGAATCATGCACAACGTATCAGATTGGGTCGGATCTTGTGCCGTGGTGGGAAGTTGATGAACAAGTTCGAAGAGCGGAATCTTCTACGATTCATGTCGCCATCTGGGATGCAGACAAAGCAGCTTTTGATGATCCTATTGAGGTGATGAACCATGAGACAGGCGATCTTCTTGCTACGGAAGAGTTTCCAGGGCTGGACGAGTCAATTGTACTTGCCGATCAGGCTTCACAAAGCACCACGTCCTCGGAGTGGGAGACAACATCGCCCACAACATCGCCCTCCTCAGATGAAACTGAAATCATATACACAGCGGAACCGCTTTGCTCTGGCAACCAATTACCAGATTATGAGTCAGTCCTCGACCTCGGATCTTTCGAACAGGACTTACCTACCGAACAGTCAACATTTGTACTTGAACCGTCCAGAGAATTGATTACAAAGCCTGATGGCAGTAGGTTCTTTGCAACTGGTATGCACCATCTCACTGCGTACAAACCTAGCCAATGCAGCCCTATCTTCCACCCGCCATTTGGGTCAATCGATATGAAGCAGCTGAAAAGTAAGTATATCTGACTCTCGTGCAACAACAAAACTGACTACTGGTCTAGCAATTATCGTCCGCAAGCTCACAGAAAAGGTACCACTCGACTGCATCACCTTCACTGGCCACAATAAGGACAGTGCTCTGACAGAGCCACATCCATGCTTGCCATCGGACCGGAAAGGTCTCAAAAGCTCACAATGGCACAACAGAACCAAAATGACCCCAGAGGATTGGCATTGGGTTTTGACGGTGTGTGAAGATGCGGACTGGGAAGACTTCGATCAGATGTGGCAGGACTTTCTGCCTACTATCACGTCTGACTTTCTATGCTCTATCTGTGATGCTGAACTTCCGAGGCCGCAGCATCGGAGGATCTCGCAATTGCGTGGTGAGTGCTAATTGTTTGTCTTTGACGCAAGCGTCACTTGTATAGTATTAGCGGACTGTGTTCCATCGTGGGACTTGTAGCGGTTCCTAGAACAGCGTATTGAATGATTCACAGGAAAAGTTCAAAGTCCTGGCCCCGTCTCGGAACTTGAGGATCGTTCACTTCTATGTTTATCTCCCAGCTTTTCCCCACTTCTATGGATCCGTCACGCGAGATATCATCATCCAGGACGTGATTGATGAGCAGTTTCCTCATCTCTCTATCAGCATTCTGCAAAGCATTTGGCTTCGTCCCAGAGCTATTCATTGCTCTCCATCATTTACGTAATGAAGTAGTCGTCGGAAGACTCCCCACTGCTGCTTTGTGCATTGTTTACATTAATCCACTTTGGGACAGCCGAGCTCCACTCTCCAGAATGTCGACAAAGATCGTGGATACCTATAGCGAAATGCGAATATCGAGAACATCCAAATTGCTTTAGCTCAGCTGTCGAGGATTGACCTCCGTATCAATTCTTGAGATGTGTACTAACAGCCTCCAGGCAAGCCAGTGGTTTGCATTAGTCATCACAAAACAACAACCTACCGACGTCAAGCTTCTTCTCTCACAATTACAGTGCGGTGGGGTCAAACGATCTCTGCCATTACAATGCCATGCATAATTGCATCTGCGCGGAATGACAGCTATCAAGCGCATTTCGAATCTCAGAGGCTCCGCTATCACTTCAGCGCGGCCTCTAACTCGGAGCCAGCAGCTTGCCTATCACATAAACCCTCCAACGAGCGGTTCAAATGAAATCTTGTAAGTAATCCTTCCTTCCCTGTTTTGAAAATCCTCGGCAGCTTGAGCATAAGCAGTCTTTTTTCTTTTTTTTAAGATTAAATTCTTCCTTATTTTTGACTGCCGTGAAATAGCGTTTGCGTTGTATATATTCACGGCTTGACTAGAGTTGCTCATGAGAGCTCTGATTCACCTTACCCGCGAGGAAAATGTCCGCGATTCATGGGCTTGGATCCTCAAACCTTATGCTCGAGCAGGTTTCTCATTTATAAGATAAACGGCTTTTTCTTCGCGTTACATACAACTTGCTTTTCGTTCTCGGAATTCTGGCGTCAACACAGGCTTCTTCAAAATGTACCATTCATCAGCTTCACACACACGAAGCGAACCACATAGACCCATGATCTTCCTTCCGCCACACAAAAGGCAGCCTAGACAACAATTCGTTTCGCGGAAAGTCTTCCCAGCCTTTCCAATGCAACCATGATATCCTCTACTACCGCCACACTGAGGGCACCTCATACATCTAGACTATCCCACTACATCCTCGCTTGACCTCAACGATACAGACCCTCGGCAAATTGGGACTGTTTTAGGGGTGACGAACAGAAGCGATCGAACGATATGGGACTGGCTAGATACCATGATCGAAGCAAGCTGTCCTCCTTTTGGACTTCAGAAACAAGTCTGGTCGTTCAGTCTCTTCCATATTGGCGCTTTAAGCAATAGCCGCAAGTCATAAAGGAATGTTAGGATTCTAAGCGTACGCCAAGATCCTGAAATCAGATGTTTCGCTACAACATTTGACCTCAGACCAATAAAAGATCACCGCATTAGACCCTTTGTTTTGGTTCGGTGAACCCCTGTCAAAGAAAGGGGGAGGGGAAGCCTATTAAGCGAAGCCTATGACGCTGAAGCTGCAGGGGGTCTGGTTGCTGTGGGGAGAGCTTACGAGCTCATAACCTGACCTTGCATTGCCCAGTTCCAAACAACTTTCCTTCTTCCACTCAATTCCAAACCATTTTCTGAAGCTTTCAAAGAATCACAAAAGTCGAACAAATACTACATTACCACAATCATGGCTGAAACCGACCGCAACGCAGTCATCGACGAGACTCCCATCTCTCCCGTCAGACCAGCTTCCCATGTCCGCCAGAACTCCCTCGAGAAGCACCTCCAGCACCGCCCTGATCCGCAGGAGCTCAAGGACAGGCATATTCTATTAGATACTACTGCCGCTCCGTGAGTGCATCTCCAGATACCCACGAATGCGTCTTGCAGACTCCAAACTTCCGAGATTGCTCTAGGACCTTGAACTGGCCAAGCTGACAATGCGGGGTAAACAGAGCTCTCCAGTCCGCCGCCCACGATCTCGAACGCCAACGTGCTACGGATAGCTTGAAGAAGGGTCTCGAGAAGCGTCCACAGCGTGAGGATCTAGTTGAGCGTATGCCACTTCCATCCTCCAAAATGCTGTGCTATGCATGCGACATTTCACTAACAGAAATCGCAGGCAACATTCTCCCTGACTCTACGGCTGCTCCCGCAATTGTCGGCCAACAGCGCGAACTCGAGAAACACATGCGGGCAGATAGCCTGAACGAGAAGATCCTGCACCGTCCAAAGCCAGAACAGCTACTGAAGGAGGGTATCTTGACCGAGGATCCGACTGCGATTGATTCGGCTGCTGCGGATAAGTTATACGAGGAGAATATTGAGGATGAATATGCTAAGCGTGAGGGTGGAGCTTGAACTTGGGTCTGATTTGGCGTACAAATACTACTTTGGGAATGGAAAATGGGGTGTGGGATGATGCAATGATACGATACCTCTAGGGACGGCATGTTATGGATGGAAGGACAATTTTGATTCTTGATTTCTCATATCCTATCGCTATGCTCCAAAATTGGCTGTGTCATTTCCACTTGAACGCCATCCATGCCTGTTTATCCAAATTTCAGACGCTGCTGCTTGGGATCTCCCTGCTTGCCAGCTCTACCCTTTTCATTACTGAGTTTGATCTTCTTTGGAGCCGGTGTAGTCTCCCTGGAATGGCTTTCAGATGTCTCCTGTACAGCATCTCGGATAGTCTGCCTCGACAGACAGAGATCTATGTGCTCGTTGAATTCTTTCTCGCTAGCAGCTTGGGGCCGCATGCAGATAGGACAATCCCACCAATTTTCCTCCGGTGTGTCTTCCTTCTTTGGATTTGGAACGATTTCCTTTCCATGGTGTCGCCGCTTGTCTATCTCCTGGCTCAATGTTTCAAGTTCCTGTAACTCGTCCTCACGTTCTTGTCGTTCTGCATCTTCAAAGAGCAGTTCATCCGGCCAAGCTTCCCATTGCTCTGTCTCTTCCTCGACAGCGTCGGCTTTTCTCTTTGCTGGGCTATCTCCCAAGTCACCATCGCTTGCTCGTTTCTTGAAGCCAAAGAATGCCATTGTATCTGGTTTCTTCATACTGACCAAATGTGTACATCTGAGACCCATGAGACGCAGCTTCATACCAGGGAACTCTTGTTCCAGCTTCGTCAACATCGGAACAGAGTACTTGTAAAGATCCTCTGCCAGGAATATCGCCTTCGGAGGTATCACTTGTCTCGTAAAGACCTCGAAAGTATGCAGTTTGACTTTTAAGCAAAGAGTTCGACCCTTGAACTGAGTTCGTAGCATATCTTTCTCAAGTTCTTCAGCAGTTGCTCGAAGTTTGTTCCGAAGATCGACTGGACTTCCCATCTCCCCGAAGGTACTTTCGGTGCCAACACTCTTCCTCTCATACTCCTCCGCAGGTTGTATTTTGGTCCGTCCTAGGCCCAAGTAACATTGCATCAAAAATGCAAATGCCTTTTCGCCAAATAGCTTTGACAGGTATTGCCGATATGCATAGATATCTCCACAAGTTTTCACTCCAATTGCATCTAGTTCTCGTTCAAACACCCGACCAATGCCGTTGACTTTTCGAGTTGGAAGATCTCGCATGAAAGCCATAATTGAATTGCGGTCAATTGGCAGCTGGAATTGGCCATTCGGCTTGTTCATGTTCGAACAGATTTTGGCCAGCTTGGCATTTGCTGCAATGCCTGCGGACACTGTGATCTTGGTCTTTTCGTGGACCTCCCTCCGCATTTGCTCAACCGCATCTTCTGGACTTATGTCATTCTTCTCGCAGTACTCCGTGATATTCAAATACGCTTCATCAATACTAGCGCTTTCGAATCGTGGATCGTAGTCGACAATAATCTCGCGGACCTCTTGCGCCTTGGCCGTGTACTTGTCGAAATTTAAAGGTATCTGAATGAGCTGTGGGCACAACTTCTTCGCCACGAATCCAGCCATACCACTCCTGCATCCGAACTTTCTTGCATGATAATTGCATGTTGTAAGAACGCCTTTCCCAACAGAAAATGGGAGATCCTTGAGTTCGGGGCGATCGAGTTCCTCTACAGCCGCATAGAATGCATCACAATCCATATGTACCACCACTTGCGACAAGTCCCTTGTAAGCTCGAGCTCTGCAATATAGTCATCTGCCTTCCTGCGATCGGATGCTAGATCTAGCTTCTCTAGCTGCTTCTTTTTTTCCAGAATGCGCTCGATCTTCTGCGTAAGATTCTTATCTCGCGCCTCTTCATTGTTGAAGTATTTCGAGCCTCTCGACGCGTTGTAGATGACTTCGGAAACCTATGATATGGTCAGCATATATGCATGTATGCTATGAGAGCGCAACCTACCTTCTGTTGGTCTACATTGTCCTGGCCTGACTTTGTAAGAGATGGCCCCAGGAGGGAATACTTCAGGGTATCATGTTCTTTGACAAGCTTCGGGTCAAGCGGAGGTTCCGCTGTCATCTTGCAATAGAACAACAAAGATCCCTTTCGAGCGGATGTTGCATGACTGATCTAGCCATCTGCGCAATGCTGTTGTGTTTCTGCGTACTCGAATTGCGTGAAGGCGGCCGACGCGTTTGACTGACAGGTAATCACATGATAGCGCTAAAGTCTGAATATCAGCAGCATTTGTGTTCCCTCAACAATTCACACAATGATTATGATTCATGGTGCAAATCATAGAATGTATCATTTAGAAGACCGCGGAGCATTTTCTTTTTGTAAGGGCTTCAGTAATTCAGAATGAAATTCCGAAAACTACTTTACTTTCGATGAAATGTCCAGTCCCTATCTAGACTAGCTCCCGACCCCGGGAAGTTCCATCAAAAAAGTTCAGGAGCATCGCGAAAGTGTTGAAGGATGGTCCGATTGTCAATACTCGTCAAACAATTAAGCAAATATGAGGGCGCATAGAGCTGTCCGAGCTGCGGCTGTGGCAGAATCTTCCATTGCGTCTGTGAGAAGCTGTACGTCCAGGCCTAGGTTTCTATGCTTAAATGCATCGAGTAGAAGTCTGGGTGCAGGGCCAGCAGTTGGAAAGGGAAATGGGCAGAGATTGTTCTCCGAGTCAAGGATTGCTCGAGCAGGTGCGGCAGAAGCAGTGTAAGTTCTTTGATGTTCCTTTAATGCCTCCGAAGCGTCCAAGGAAAATGTGAGGATGGATAGCAAGAAGTCCACGAAGTGTTCGAAGAGCCATGAACCAGTACTGACGTAAAATAGGTTGAAGCAAGCCGCCGCAGATCCGTCAGCTCTTACCCAAGAGACGATCATAGATAATCTGGACCAAGTAGAGAAGGGCAGACTCGCAAGGATCAGGAACATTGGTATTGCTGTATGTCTAGAGGTGCTAGACAAAGACAACGAACTTACGGGAGATTTAGGCGCATATTGACAGTGGCAAAACGACTGCTACCGAGCGAGTACTTTTCTATACCGGCCGAATCAATGCTATCCACGAGGTCCGAGGTAAGGATGCTGTTGGGGCAAAGATGGACTCCATGGAACTCGAAAGGGAAAAGGGGATCACCATCCAATCTGCTGCGACATTTTGCGACTGGCTGAAGGTCGAGAACGGAAAAGAGGAGAAATACCATATCAACTTGATCGACACCCCAGGACACATTGATTTCACAATTGAGGTAGAGCGGGCCCTGAGAGTCTTGGATGGAGCAGTCATGATTCTTTGCGCGGTGAGCGGAGTTCAGAGTCAGACGATCACGGTGGACAGACAAATGCGACGATACAACGTTCCTCGAGTCAGTTTTATCAACAAGATGGACAGAATGGGTGCGAATCCTTTCAAAGCCGTCGAGCAGATCAACCAGAAGCTTCGCATTCCAGCTGCGGCATTACAGGTTCCTATTGGAGGCGAAGATACTTTCGAGGGCGTGGTGGACTTGATTAGAATGAAGGCCATATATAACGACGGACCCAAGGGAGAAATCATCCGAGAGAGCGACGAGATCCCCGAGAGCGTCCAGGCCTTAGCAAAGGAGAAGCGACTGGTACTTATCGAAACTCTGGCTGATGTTGATGATGAGATTGCCGAGATCTTCTTAGATGAGAAGACCCCAACTCAGGAACAACTAAAGGCTGCAATCCGAAGAGCGACAATTGCCCTCAAGTTCACTCCGGTACTGATGGGAAGTGCTTTGGCTGATAAATCCGTTCAGCCTATGTTGGATGCAGTCTGCGACTATTTGCCAAATCCAGCTGAAGTTGAAAATCTTGCTTTAGACAAGCGGAGAGAGGAAGCTTCCGTCAAATTGGTCTCTTACAACTCGTTGCCATTTGTCGGCCTAGCTTTCAAGCTCGAAGAGAGCAACTATGGACAGCTGACATATATCCGAGTCTATCAGGGAACTTTGAAGAAGGGAATGAACGTCTTCAATGCCAGGACGGACAAGCGAGTAAAAGTCCCCAGAATTGTCCGAATGCACTCCAATGACATGGAGGAAGTTCCAGAAATCGGTGCTGGAGAGATCTGCGCCGTGTTTGGTGTTGACTGTGCCTCTGGTGATACCTTCACTGATGGCACGCTGCCATATTCAATGACATCTATGTTCGTCCCGGACCCCGTCATTTCTCTGTCCATCAAACCCAAAACTACGAAAGATACTGCCAACTTCAGCAAAGCGATGAGTCGATTCCAGCGCGAAGATCCTACCTTCAGAGTTCACGTTGATGCGGAAAGTCAAGAGACTATCATCTCAGGAATGGGAGAATTACACCTTGACATCTACGTCGAGCGTATGCGCCGAGAGTACAAGGTCGAAGTTGAGACCGGAAAGCCTCAAGTCGCCTACCGAGAAACTATCACAGAGCCAGTCAAGTTCGATCACACGTTGAAGAAACAAACTGGAGGTGCTGGAGATTTCGCACGCGTGGTTGGATATATGGAGCCAATCGAAATCGGCGAGAATGGCTACATGCCATCGAAGTTCCGAGAAGAAGTCACTGGTGGTTCCATTTCCGAGAAGTTCTTGTTCGCTTGCGAAAAGGGATTCCTTGCTTCTTGTGAAAAGGGTCCTCTCATCGGACACCCTGTCTTAGGAACCTCAATGGTCGTCAACGATGGTGCTACCCATATGACTGATTCCTCGGAAATGGCCTTCAAGAACGCTACGCAACAAGCTTTCCGCAAAGCTTTCAAAGAAGCTAAGCCCCAAGTTCTTGAACCTCTTATGAAGACCACAATCACAGCACCCAACGAGTTCCAAGGAAACATCGTTGGTTTGTTGAACAAGCGAAATGCCATCATCAACGATACGGAGATTGGTCCAGAGGACTTCACTTTATTGGCAGACTGCAGTTTGAATGCTATGTTTGGCTTCAGCTCTCAACTGAGAGCTGCCACTCAAGGCAAGGGAGAGTTCGGCATGGAGTTTAGTCATTATGCACCAGCACCTGGTCAATTACAGTAAGTTACTACACTCATCAATAGCTTCAGCACTAACAGTTCCCAGGAAAGAGTTGATTGCCGCGCATGACAAAGCGCAAGCCGATAGACACAAGAAGTAGACTAATGACTTCCCTTCGTTTTTGTGTTATAGAAATTAGTTCTTGTATTTTGGCTATCAGATGCAAGAGCTGCATAGAGTGTACATTTGTATTGCATGGCATGGTTGGTTTGGAAAATCGGAGTCCGTGTAGCATATGTATGATTGTAGAATACAAGAGAAGGATCTCAACTCGTGTTCTTTCGGGTTGCTACGTCTCCGGCAGGATTTGTGGTATCGCCCGGTGTAGTTCACCAGCTACTCGTATTTCTCTCCTGCGCGTCTTACTGCAGTGTTGAGTTGCAGCATCTCTGCGTGGATGAGACAAAGAAACAGTCTCTAGACGAACGCTCCCAGCATTGTGCTCGCTTAGTGTCTTTGTCTCTTGTTTTGTTCACGATGACTATGTTTGTTCTGGGGGTCGCCCACAAAGGCACTATTCCCCATTATTCTCACAGTGTTGCAACAATAGCTTTCGACGACCGAATTTCGCGATGCGTGCAGGACTTAGCGAATGAGCGAAGAAGTATGGCCCCAGTACAGAAATCCCCAGCATCCCTCCTGGGCCTCGCACCCATCTCACGGATAGGCCTAGGTCGATTTATATTGAGTGAAGAAGAAAAGAAGCTAGTAGAGGAGAATGAAGTATTTCAGAGGCACCATCTCTTGCAGTTCACCACACAGCAGCTTAAGGACCTGGATATCATCAGCGAGCGGAGATTCGCTCCCAGCACTATTCAAGCGCACATAGTCCCTTTCTGGTCACGAGGAAATTGGTATGATGGGAACCTTTCCGCTAATGGTGCGCCTTTACGAACATATCCTTTGCCAGCACCGTACTTCAATTCGACGTGGGTGGGCACGGATGATGCTGTCTGGGGGCTTCTGCAGCCTATCCTTACGCTGGCTTCAATGATGCTGGTTGAAAATCCCAAAGTCACAAATTTCGTACGTCATTATCCTCGGTGGAGGCACCGAAAAGAAATCTAACCCAGTCACAGATCAACAACCTTATTGAAAGAAATGAGACGTTGATTGACCCTGATCGAATCCCGAAGTGGGATGCCATGAGACCAGATAGTGAAGATTTCAACGAGTTGACCTCAGTAAAACTCAGAGCTTTGTTGGCCCCCAAGAAGACTCTCGTATGGCAGCTAAACGACTCGCCCTGTTCAGGGAGCTAGCAGGCTGTCTGACGATAGCTTTCTAGATCGACTCGGAAGACACTATTTCCGGTGAGCTATATCCCCAGAATAGAGATATACTTGAAGCAGCTACAGAAGGGGACTACGAGGAAGGTACGAAGCGATTGCGACATATCTTCACTTTTTTGGATTGTGAAATGCTCGTTCCACTGCTTGGCACACAGGTGAACGATGCAGAGAGGTATGGGTTGACACTGTGGGTTTCAATGACTCTGGTACACGAGAGGTAAGCCTACACGGCAACGCTTAGTTCTCCAGCTCACAGGTACAGTATCCATGCAATGTGGCATTTGATATACTCAAAGGAGAATCAAAGATACGCTCACATCGAGGTGAGCACTTCTCTCGAAAATGAGGAACTGACGCCCCTAGCCATATATATCGAAGAAGACCAACTCATGGAAATTGGTGCAGCGATGGAGGTACGAGCCTTTGGGGGCTTTATGAAGCCAATGTGGTGAGTCTCCGCCGATATTGTGTCAGCAGCACAACACTTCGGAAGGTTCAGGTGTTCGAAGCGGCAAGTGTTGGGAGGTCATGATCATTTCTGACCTGTCATAGGAATCCACGACCTGGGCCGGTTCTACCAAATCTAGGGTTTTGGTGTAACCTGGATTTCCCAAAACCTTTGATATGCGTCGGAGACATCCAAGTTCCGCAGTTCTGAAAACCCCGAGGATACATAGCCAAGTGCTTGCAATCCCAATTCTACTCAGCCTCTTTGAAGACACATTCAGAAGATTTCTGGACCGCCATAATGCTGCCCTTCCAGGTCCCACTGTTCAAACTGAGGCTGGTGAACCAAGTGTCAGAAGCGACACAGACAAAGCGAGGAATAGCTTCGGTGGGCCAAGTGACGGCATTTGAGCGGACCACTCTCGACGACATTTCCAGCATCCCAGATACACGCCTTACCGGACGTGGTTATTTCAACAAAAGCTTTGGCAAATTGGTTCGAGAAGCTGCTGCTATGGATCCTGCCCAGAGGCGAACAGGGGAAGTTGCGTTCGCCGTCAAGCAGAGTCTGGAAGCAGTTGATCAGTATTGGGACAATTGTCAGCAGCTCTCAACGCTGGCTGAGACCTTTGCTGCGAATGGTGAACAGATCGCTCGGCTAGAGGCATCATTGAGAGCAAAGCCAACAGAGCAAGACACGAGAACTTGGTTTCGGCTCCTTCTAGACCAGGTCAATATCGTGGAAAAAGCTATCAGAGAACATGAGGGCCAGGTCCAAGCTCTCGAAAGAGTAGCAGCAACTCGATTATGTCTAGACGAGGAGCGTCGTGCAGTGCTTCGGGCTTGGAACTATGATACAAGAATATTCCTCCGATCTATTTGAAATCTCCTCAAAAGGTGACACTGCAACAAAAAACCAGATCCATACATTGCAGATCCGTCTTGAAGTCACACGCGTTCGGACCTGGCACTATTTGGAACCATCGGCAATAAATTTCAGTGACAATCGCGAGATATCGAATCTCAGGGGGCTTTGGGACCTGAGACTGAAGCTTCGAAACGAGGGGAAGCGCATTACCCCTGTTCTCGATAAGTGTTTGGAGCTTCTCAAAACTCGAGATCCAAGAAGCTCTCTCTACTACTTCGTAGCGCTGTCCATCTTCTACGCTCACAGCGTAGCGTTCTTCAATGAAGGAAGCAGGTTCAAAGAGGCGCTCTCGAAGTTGGAGATCATAGACAGCCGTCTGTTCCGCTTGCATGAGGCGGATGGACAGCCACCTCACTGGAAACCAATTCTCAAAGGCTGGTGTGATGCTGCTACTGAGGCCTTTCAGCAGATGAGCTCGGGTCCGCAGCAGGGGAAGGTTGTAGCGATAATTCTCCAAGATCCGCTACTAGATATCGGAAATTATCCATGAGACTAATCATGGAAGACTTTTGAAATGAAGATTACACTCAGTAAAATGCTTTGCGAGGGGAACAGTTGCTGAGCCTTGATAGAATAACCCCGTCCTAGGCACTGCCGCTTTCTAGTTCTGTTGGTTGAACCCACCAGTCCCGAGGGAAGGCAGAGAGGTATTTCTTGATACCCGACTTCGTCACGTTATTCTCACGTGGTGTAAGCATCCGAATGTCAACAAAGCAATACCCGAGTCGACGCATACTTCGCGATGACAATGCATATCGCTATGCTGACAGCTTCACCGTTGGAGCTTGGCCGCGAAGGATTCTTCCTCTGTTCCAGAAGCTTGTGTTACCGTTTCGGCGGTACGGACCGTTGTTAAGGCCGAAACCGGCCTCTTGACAGGACACAACATGGGGTTTTTTCTTGGTACTGGTCTTACAGAATGGAAAATAGAACAGTGGAAAGAAAAGAGGTTCAAGAGAACATGGTGTTCCATATGTCGGCATGAGTTCTGGGACATAAGATATTTCATAATCAATAGAGTTCGGCTGGAAACGCCGAAGAGCTACCCACTTCCGGGTGTGCGGGGTCGTCAGGACCGATCTCTCAACTCAGGCGGGGTCGCCTTGAATTTGTATAAAGCTCTTGGAACCCCTCATTATAAGGTAGGTTCTCATCTCCAACGTATTCAGAAGTACAAACGTCTTCAACATTGCAAGCTTTTACACATTGCAAGCTTTTACACATTGCAAGCTTTTACACATCGCAAGCATAACTGTCCGTCACCATCTGTCCGCTGAGATATCTAGACTAACAATCATAGGTTCAACCAACTTCAAAATGACCGTCATCCAGACTCTTCTCTACCCAAAGGGCTCTCAGGACTTTGACATGGACTAGTAAGTAATACATCTGCCATGAAATCCGACCTCTGCACGGATTTCGAAGATTATTCTTACCACCAGGCTTTATTACCCTGCCGCAAGCACTTACTAATCATCGCATTTCCAGCTATCTCAACAAACACATGCAAATGGTTCAAAAGGCCTGGCAAAACTCGTCTGCTGGCTTGCAAAAGTGGCAGATTGTCAAGCTCGACCCTTCTTCCGGATATGTCACCAAGGCTGTTTTGACCTGGGACAGCAAGGATAAAGTCGATGCGGCTTTTGCTAGCGAAGATGGAAAGAAGATTCTTGGTGATATCCCGAACTACTGCAACGTCAAACCGGAGGTTCACGCAGGAGAGGTTATCGGTGAACATTAGTACGCAGGCATATTCGAGTAGAGAGAATCATGTGCAGAATAGAGTTACTTATCATAACTTGCGTCTGCGCTTTCGTTCAACACGGGTTCATGTTTCTCTGACTTGTTACAATGTCACATTTTTACCAGAGTTTGGGGCTTGGTCTCCGAATAACATGGTATCAATTAACTCCAATTGTTCAGATTGCTGAACGCCGCACATCGACTATTGTACAGGTACGCCGGGGTATCATCTCGGTCTCCAACCTTCCTCAATCCCTGAATCTGTCAAAACTTCATGAAAGTAAATTTGCATCGAGTTTTTGACCCTCGTTCAAATCAACAAGCTCAGACTCTCTCTAACGGTACGCAGCCGGATCGTGTTTTCCGATGACATACCAGGCATCTATATGTTTGTTAGAAAAGCTTGAGTGCAATTGGTGACGGGAACTTACGGATAACACCTGGAATCCACCCGAGACAGCAAAGTAGGATGTTGATGAGAAGATCGCAGCTGCATCCAGTTTTTATGAATACTGGGACGAATGGCACAAGTACTGCCAGGAAGTACAAGCACATTTCAGACTAGAAGTAAATGGGTGAGCGGAAACTCGATCGAAGTGAAAATTGTGAGGGGGACATACGGTTGAGGATGCTGCCATTTTTGCAGTTGTTGGTTGGTTTCGATTCGGTGAGAAATTTGGCTATTTGTTTATGGTTTTGTGTTTTTTTGAGGCTTGTTGCTTAATCTGAAGTCAAAGAATGGGGGATCTCCTGAACTTAATATACCAAAACCCCTATGCAAACCTCGAAATAGACATCCCATATCTACGTCATTTCCGACCCAGTTTAGAGTTGCGCCACAGGGACTAACATCTCCTTGGCACGATGTCCAGCCCTACCAGCCACGTCAGCCAACGACGAGAACTCAGTTGGAAGTGCTGATTGGTTGAAAGTTTAAGACTTCACATGGCGCAGACTGGGATGTGAGCCGAGTCCCGAGCCTCATCCGTGATGCTTCCGTTCGGTCCACTTCTCGCCACGGCGACCCCGGCCTAGAAGTGAAAGCCAAGATAGCCTTGCCATGCGATCATATTTACTGGCCAAATTCATATCAAGAACAGGAAGTCGGCTTGATGGTTTGGACGATAAGTAGAGATATGATACGCCTTAATCATGCAAAGAAACGTCAGCCAAGGCCAAAGATCGTGTAGAAGAAATCCCCAAATGCTGGACTATTCAAGTTCTGGAGGACGTAGAAGTTCCACTGCCAAGTACATCTAGGTAGCTCTTAGGGCTGATGGCAACTTTCCTTGTCTTGATAAACCAAACAGCTCGACCGAATTCATCTCTAACTCGCTCTTCAGATGCTCCAATTGGAAGGCTAGGCCACCCATGATTACAGTGCTTTGAGGCCCCGGAAAAGTGCCGACTACGCTACGATTTAGCGATGAGCCCCTGAAACTCATGTTTGTTTAGCTCGCTTAGCCCGAATTTTGGAAAAGGGTATTCCCGCCGAATATTGACAGCTGATTCCCTCATTCTGTTTCTTATGACTCCCAAATTATCGAGTAATGTAGGAGAAAATATTATATCATCAAGCGCTCTCTCCTTATGCTCTCGATCGGACCGGGCACATTCACTTGCTCGATTCAAGAAACATTGGCAAAACTTTTTGATTGCTTCCGTTACGCTGCATATGAGATGCTATTGATCAACCCGGGCATTTTACCAGAAAGCTTGGCGTCTCAAATATCCATCACTCTGCTCCCCCGACTACATCATCATCGTTGACGATTTCCAGGCCAGACGATGGATCATATCTCAAGGCCACTCTCCTTCAATCGGACGATTCGTCCGCCTCCAAGATTCTCAAAGGTCCCGACTGCTCCTTCAGAATTGTTGCACCTATATGTTAAGATTGTCTATTACGTCCTCCATGTTCGTCTCGCTGGTCTTGCTTGTCCCGAATGTAGGCGAGTTGAATGGGGTGGGTGCTCCGGGAATCTTTGACATAGTGCAAACTTTGTCGTAGCTCTCGGTAGCCTCATCGCATTTCCTCGAGGCGTTGGGCTTTGACTCATCTTCCGACTTGCTCTCAACATGGACATCGGGAACAGTGTCGCCCACGAGTGTCTCGGACGAAGTGTTCGTCTCGCCGTGGGTCGAGCTTGACTCACAACCATAGCTGGGGATCGCGTTGTCAATCAGATCTTCTTTTTCCACCGTGGTCTTAAGTTTAACTGCATTGATGGAGCTTGAGGACTCGGTTGTGCTGTCTTGAATCCCGGGTTGTGGGGCTTCTGGAACGTTAACATGGGACCAGAGATGGGAAAGTCGGTGGGGGCAACGGGGACATGGCTTCCTGGGAGTCTTGGAGGAGCTGGTGTTGATTAGAAGAGACATGGCGAAATCAAGGAAGACTTTGGCTGCCTATGAGTAGGTTTGGGGGAAAGGTTGTGTGTATTGATGGAGACAGTGATTGAGCTTGGTGTTTCAGTTGGACAGCATTTGGTTGTGTAAAATTCTCCTGAATATAAAGGCAGTGGAATACCGTGTACACGACAATGGGAATCATAATCCTATTTTCCAAGGCACTCATACAGAAGTGTACAATCATGTATTCCCAAGAATCAATACATTGGGAATCATCGTTAAGAACGTCTTCGATATGTGGTGGCATTGGCCATACAAGACTCATTGTTTGTACATGGGTAATCCAGTCACAGATGCGAAACTCCCCACAGGTCAAATCACACTCTCCACACCTCATCTAACATTCTCCATGCATGTTCTTTAGGCTCATCGAGAACCTCGTCAGATGCTTCGGCCCTCTGGCTATCTCCCCACCCCGTCCGTGCCCAGATTTCAAGCTCCCTCACACTCTGCCATCCCGGACACCCCTCGTCAATACATCTCTCCATCCACTCCTCAATAATCCCCCTTCTCCGATCACTAAAATACTCCACATGCTCCTCCCTCGAAGTATCCCGTGTCCAATCTCCCCTGTTGAACGCACGTTCCATCATCTCGTCATCGCCATCCCCTTCTTCTTCTGCCTGTACCTCCACAAAGTCCACTCGCTCGAATCGGCTGCGGTGTATGACTTGAGTTCGATGCATAGAGGATGTAGTCACGATTGGGGGACACTGCTGCGAGTGTGGCAGCCCCCGATATTCGCCTGTGAAAGGGTAGTGTGTTGGTCGAATGGGAAAGCGGTCTGTGGCGACGCAGAGCTGGCAAACATGACCGCTTGATGTTGGCATGGAAGGCTGGTAATTAGTGTGTGGTGGAAGGGATCGGAATGTTTGCTGAGGAGCATATTGTGGGATTTGCGGCTGATAGTTATATGGTTTTTCGAGAGGAAACTGATGCTGAAGTGGGTGTCTTTGCTGTGATGTATATGCTTGTTGCTGATAATATGACACTTGCTCCTGATATGCTTGCTGAGGAGAAAATGGAAGAAGTGCTTGAGGACGTGCCGGGAAAAGGGTAGAAGGTGGTTCAGGCTGACGTGCTATTACTTCTTGTTGTTCGTGTTCCCGTACCAGTTGATGTTGGCTCTCATACCCGTCCAGATTCTGGTATTGACCGACAGGGGAAGAGGGACGCGAAGGCGGAGCTGGGGAAAGGAAGCGGAAGATACTCCCAAGGCGAGACTTCTTACTCGTCATGGCTTTCTTTCAGTAGGAATCGAAAGGATAAGGTATATGGCGAGTTGATGGCGGTTCTCCCTCAGCCAAAGTCCTGAAGAGATCTGAGGACTTTCTGAGATCTAAGTGAGGCATCTGCACGCACAGAGTACTACAGTCACTGAATTGCTATGTCAAGATTCACTGACGAAAGAGAACAATTCGTCACTCAATCACGGCTCCATACTTTGATGTAAAGAACTCGCATTGCAATACCATAGAGCAAATAGAGAAAAGTAAAGCAATGCTGCACTAACTCAATTCGAAGCGGCCTTGGACACACCTCCCCCAGTTGTTAACTCCACCGCCGACTTCCATCGCTGCAGTAAGGTTATGAGTATTATACATGACTGTGAGACACTCTCCGTTCATCGCCACCCGCTTCCCCGTTTGATTGAGATATCTATTGAACATAACTCATACACTCTTCAACGTGGTCCTCGAAGTACTTTTGCTTGTTTCTTGGCAAGTTTTGGAGGAGGGCACTTGGGACAGTCACAATAAAAGCCGTAGTTGTCCATCAGCTGACAAGGATTCGTAGTATAGGAGATCGTGATTTCCTGATCCTTTTTGATGGGATTACAGGCAGTGAACACGATCATCTCAGTTGCTTCATCGTATCGGTAACTGCAAGTGGCGTGTGGGTGACAAGCATGGTTGAATCGTGACGATTTGATGAATATGCCTCCTTTTCCGCCAGAAGTCTCGAATCTGATCCGGAATGTGTTAATTATGTGTAGCCAACCATTTGTCAAGATTCAGTCCACTTCTACCGAGCTACTCAGAGAGTGGTAAACTTACCGATTCGTCTTGTAAATGGCAAGATCTTTTGTTGGAGATAAGCCTGAGTATCCATGGAGTGTTCTGTATTCACTTCTTTGCTCCCGGGTCAATTTTTCTAGCTCAACAAACACCTCCATAAACTTCGCCCGAAAGAGTGGCTTCTCCACCATGATGATTGTCTCCGTTTCGACGTTTTTTGTTGCGAACGCGCCATAACCCCTTTTTTCCGATCGTCGAACCTCGAAATATTCAGTGCAGAAGAGGGCCTGGGCACTAGAAGGAGGTTGGATGATTGTTGGTGTGATGTCGGAAGAGGAGTATGGTGAGGGATCGGAAGAGAGAGGTGGCTCTATCGATGTGCAGAAAGTGGCGGAGAACGAGGTCGCAGGAGATGTCGAGGCGGAGGTAAGTGGCGTGGTGTCAGAGTATTCGGAGAGAATTGAGGAGTTGGAAGAGGAGGGAGTGAGTGATGGAGGAGTGTAATTGTGGAGGTATTGACGCCGCTCTTCCGATATTCGCGGAGCAGGAGGTTCATATAGCTTTTCAGGGCTACCTTCCCCTCCTGCCGTTTTGACCTTGGTCGTGAACTTCGTTCCTCGAGACGACTTCTATACTTATCAGCAGACAAACTTCAGGGATCTTGGAATGGCATACCTGATACCAGCTCCACAGTCTTCTCATCTCCATCCATTTTTCAAAGTCATCTGCCAAAGCCACTGGATGCTCCGGCGAGCCTGGCCCCGCGGTGAGCAATGGAAACATGTTCTTGGGTCTTTGGTGCGCAGTGGTATCTGTTGAACTCATTGTATAATCAGCCATGTTTGACATTTGGAAATTTGAGTATTTGTAGAGTGGAGACGCTGGAGAGCGGACTCAAGTATGTACTCGTAGGCTGATCCGTTTGTTGGAAGTGAATTATCGTCCTGTATTCGTTCGTTGTTGATGGGATGTAGTTTAATGGATTCAATGTCTGTTTGTAGTATCTGAAAAGCAATTTCGCAAAAACAAGTTAATTGCTCTGTAGTCTTTGCCCTTCTGACAAGGCAGAGTATGATGAGGGCTGCAGAAACAACGGACAGGATTGGACTAAGAGTGTCTTGAGGCTGTGATGATTGTGTAAAAGATGGCTGGTGATTGCTTACAGATAGGGGTCCCACCAGGAGTTCCAAAATTATACCCGGCCATCTTAACTTGTCGTTTCCTATTTAACAGACCCGATGGTCTATGAGATCGCCGTCTGTTCAACGTCCGATATCGTCTGGTCTGAAGATTGGATCCGCACGACCACTACTATCTGGCTGCGGGATTAAGGTCAATCTCGGAGTGTCAGAACGTTGACAGCAGAAGAGCAAGCGACAGCAGCAATCAAAGCGAACGAAATCAAGCCAGAACAAAGACAAACAAAGGTAGAAGGAGCGGCTTCCCCCAGTGGGAAGGAGCCTTAGTCGCGAGACCATTTGTTGCGCACCCTACGCCCCAAGAGGCACAGCATGAAATATAGCAGCTACGAAAGTCGTTTATACAGAAGAAAGCTCGAGTGGGACGACGGCTCGAAGTTTAATAGGGGAGCCGAAGCGAGACCATAGGCCCACATTTCTTGACAGCCTCGTGAGGCCATTCACAATTGATCGCACTAGTAGGTTGATAGGTTGACATCTGGTCTAGAGCTGTCCTATGGTTCCCAATGAAAATGTTCCAAAATCACTAAGGCACTTTGCAAAACAGACAGTTCGAGCAACCAAAGCCTAGATCAATTGCAGCAAGATAGCATTCCGCAAACTCTTGTTTCACCAATTTTGGTATGACTTTGAAATGCCTTTCTGGACACCAGGTCGCTGCCAAAGTCAGTACACAAGCTCGCTCTGGCTAGAGTTACATACCTCCGCAATCCTATCAATCCACTTCAACAGGTGGGGAAAGTCCTTCATTTCAGCTTCGCTGATCTGGCCAGAGAAATCGTAACCAGAAACCCAAGCTGGACACATGTGAGCTGAAGGATCGATTGCATAGGAATCACTCACGCCATGTTCCCATGTCTGCGACTGAGTATTTTCCCTTGCCATTCCCAGCTAGATAGTCTCGAGGCTCGCCTGTGAATTTGCCTGAGAGGTGAATCTCCAGAACTCCAAATACACGAAGAGTTTCCTTCTTGAAGCGATTGATAGCAACTGCTCGGACATCAGTAGTTGAGGAAAATTTCGGAAAGATTGACACGTACACTCATCCTTCTCTGGAGCCAATTTCCCAAACCAATTCAATTGGCCCTCGATAGGTTGTCCCTAGGAATCGCATGAGAGCTAATTGCCAACTCCAAAGAAAGGTAAACTTACACTTCCATGCCAGAAGAATAGCCACTGTAAACACTGCGATCGCTCGAGATCATCCTTGAAGCCGAATGTGTCTTTTGAGTCGTAGTCCTTGAGGAGGTAGAGCATGATTGCGGATGTCTCCATCACTGGGAAAGGCGGGGATTTGATGTTGTCCATGAGAACGGGAATGCGGCCTATACACGAGTTCAGGTCTGGTGAATATCTTTTACGATGTCAACATACCATTGGGATTCAGCTTGAGGAACCAATCTTTCTTCTGCTCGTTGGTGGGGATAGAGATCAAGGTGTGTGTGACTGTTCACAAACAAAGATTGAAAGTCAGTTGGAACTCAAAAACAGAGCGACGAGAGATTTACACTCGGTTCCATAAGCCACTCGAAGTTCCTCGAGCATAATCTGGACCTTTTTGCCATTTGGAGTTGAAGTGGTGATTAAGTGAAGTCCCTGTCATCCGGCATCAGATCAACGAATTCCACTTGCTCCGTCATTCTTCATACCTTGGCATCTCGAACCTCTGAAGGAGTATCTGGATGATAGCAATTCGACATTTTGGTAGAACGTGGTACGGTTGTGCTCAGGCTCCGCAGTAGTTGCCCAGCATTGTAGACATTGCTTCTCATTCTAGGGCGAAACATATACGTCATGACTACTGCACGCACCACCTTTCCTGAGTGACTCCACGTGATGTCGTATTGTTGATGCTATTCGGAACATTAAGTTCTGACTATACCCTGCTCATTTCCATCATGTCACCCTAAACTTTAACGGTGTTTACTTGCTCGGAGTTTCCACCACGTTTTCGGAGTTGGCTGGTTGGGAAGACGCATCTCGGCTAAGAACCCCTGATTCGGATCAGGGTGGATTACAGAACCCGGGTACGAGATCGGATATCTAGATCAAGCTGCACATTTGGAATGCTTGTATCGATTTTAAAGTTTCCTGTCAAAATAGAAGATATAATCTCTTCAACTTCATTACAAGTCGCGAAGCACTCTCCAAACACTCAGAGAGATGGTGTTTGTCCATCTATCTTCACCGTCTGAGTGAGAAGTCCTGATTAGTCGTACATTCCCGTCGTATCTCGTATGACCTCGGACCGAGTCTCCAGACTTCGCCCAACCAGCACAACTGCAATCGAACCCCCTTGAACAGCCTCAACAGCATACGCGTCCCCTACTGGATGAAGTTCTCGTCGAATCGGCCGCTCTCATCCCTTCAATTCTTCTAGCATAATCTGAAGGCATGAATTCGAGCGAGAAGACTTCCTACGCTTCTTCAAGAGCGTCTTCTTACGACAATCCGCGTAAAAAGACGCACACGAGACGGCCGCATCGGAAGACCAAAACAGGATGTTTGACCTGCAAGAAGCGGAAAATTAAGGTGGGTTTAAGCTTTACCTAGATCCTTGAGCCTTAGCAGATCCATCTCCTCGGTGTTTAGATGCCACCCGGTCGGGTTGCTGAACTTCTCGAGAAATCATTTGGATTCATTCCAAAAGCCGTCGTAAATTTGATGTATGCTAACGAACGAGTCATTCGATAGTGTGATGAGACGAGACCAGAATGTGGAAACTGTATCAAGCATACTCTAGAATGCGTATACGCGCTTTCAAAAGTACAAGTCACGTCAACATCTGTAAGTGTTTCGCACTCGCCTCCTGATTGATGCACAATCTAACAGCCTTAAGCTCTCTGATGGAGCTCACGATCTGAACCTCGTTGATCTGGAGTTTCTTCACAATTATTGCACATCTACAGCTCTAACTCTTCATCGCGATCCTCCGACAATCAGGCTGTGGAGCATCACTGTACCCGAATTTGGTTTTATTCATGACTATGTGATGCATGGGATTCTCGCTCTATCTGCGCTTCACCTGGGATATGTGAGTCTTCCAATCCGCTTATTTACCGAATGTCAAACATCTCCATAACGAACAATCGCCCATGATTTGCACATCCATTATGTCGCTTAGAGCCCTTGCTGAGTGCAATACATAGTGCCATCCAGAACGGAAAGAATTCTGCACACGACAAGCAACACTCCATCACAAGCTTGGCCTAGAAAAAGCAACACCTGCCCTCAGTGCATTTTCAGAGGAAAATGCTACAGCCATGTATTTGTTCTCGGCACTGACATGTCTCTACACATACATGACAATAGGTCAAACAGACGACTCGGTCCTTGGCGGCGAATCCAGCTGGATCTTCCTGTCACGGCAGAGCTACTCTCTGATCCGAATGGCTGACAAGACCCTGCGTAAAGGACCATTGGGACCGCTGCTCGCAGCTGGGGAGCGTAGAACTCGGCTAAGGGATATGGTGGCAGAATCACCTGCTTGCTTTGTAGAGGCAGATCGACTAGAAGAACTGTCTGCACGTATTGATGAGAGTGTGTCTGATCCAGAAGCGAAGGAGGCATACAATGCTGCGATCAGTGCGTATCCCACTTCGCAGACCACTCGCTTTCCCCAGGTATTTACACGAGAGCTGTTTTCTGACTTCACACCAAGGTGACATGCTCAGGATCCTCAAAGTCATGTACAGCTTGCCTGAGGAGGGCCGAGAATTATCTGACGTTTTCCGGTGGCCATTTCAGCTGAGTGTGGGGTTTATGGACCTCTTGCAGACACCGACACAGGAGTGCTTGGCTGTTATTGCGCATTTCGCAATTATACCAGAGTTCTTGAGCTCCAAGTGGTGGTTAGAGGGCTTTGGGAGAAGATTATTGGCCAAGTTGTACCCCTTAATTGATGAAGAGCACCTGTCCTGGATACAGTGGCCGATGCAGCAGCTAGGAATTTCTAGTGAGGGTGGTTTTCCCACATCAAGGTCAGTACCCTCATTCTATGCTGTAGTAGATCTAGCTAAGCTCTCACAACAGTTACGGTACACCAATGGATATTGGAACTTGACAATCTCGAGGTGGCCGTCCCAGGTAAAGTCGTCCATACCAGATGGCTCGGAGCAGATATCGACACCTTTGACGAAAATAACGACCACACAACATTTGAGTCAGAGCTGAGTGAAAGCGACTTCGGAGCTCCAAGTATGATACCGCACACCACATCGACTCGTGGCTGCAGAGGCAGGGACAGATCTAGAGCAGTCAAGGACGGAAAGCAGCCTACCGGCAGCGAGAGATCGCCGAAGTCATTGGATGCTGGCAGATACGGAATTTGAGTCGGAATGTGTATTGAATCTCACACAGTCATAGAAGTGATGATGTCCCAATTCCCCAGTCATCTCTCGCGTCCTTGCAGTTTAGACAAGTCTCCTTCCTCGCTTAGCACTTTGCAAACAACAATTGAAGAACAAGATATCCATCCTGCCGCTGTGGCTAAGATGCTTCAATTCAGAATTATGAAGCTCCAGCCAAGGTCGAATAAAGGTTAGGGCCCTGAGCCCGAGGAGACAAAGGTCCCTCGTTCCTTCCTTGTTAATCTCAAGCTTGTTGAATGCAGATAAGCGAAGAATGACTTGCTCTGGCAAACGGACATATTCGATTCACCGCAATAATTTTCACGTCAGCATCCTTACCATTTCCCCCTCTCTCTACCCAGAGTCCTCTTCCCCTCCATCGAATCCACTCAACTCGCCTTCAGCAGCACCAGCTCCCTACCTCACCTCAGTTCGCATCACAAGCAAATTACGCCAAACAAAACCCATCAACAAACATGGCTCACTGCCGGAAGCCACACACGAAACTGTCACCCTCCCTCAGCCGTACTCTAACCTTGGCCGTTATCGTCACCTTCCACATCTTACTCCTATACGCCCTTACTTTCGCATTTCTAAGTGCCGCTACAAATGCCAACTTCCGAAATCAGACGATAGTTCCACACGGTACACGCACGGATCTTGGAATCGATGGGAAAGGAGGCTGTGAGGGGCTAGGAAGGCGACCGCGGAGTGAGTTGGACAATGATACGGGAAAGGGCATGTCCAAAATTTTGAAGCGGCGGGAATGGACACTTTGATCACGACTATGAAGGTTGCTGGGTGTGTTGGAAAGGATGTTTCAGGAGATTGAGTTGCGTGAAACGTAGGTGGTTGCATCTACCAAGGAGGGACTTTTCACCGGGAGCTTCCAGCACTTATAAAGTGCGGCTAGGACTTTGAGGTCGATTGGGTATAGGATGGGAATGGAGGTGTCCAGGCGGGGATTATGGCTAGGAGACCTCTCCTCACCAGGCTCTGCTATGGCTCTACTGCAGTAGCTCAACCTGGGACGAATACAAACAGTGGTCTCACGATGTGCTTTCCACACATGCTTTTTTACAGCAACCTCAAGTGGTGTCAACCGAGTCTTATACTTTGCAATTACAGTAAGTTGCTACGAACATACAAACTCAATTGCTTCAAAGCTTCTTCCAGCACGCTTGTCTCACAAACAAATCCAATGCGCACAGATCCCTTGAACTCCTCACCAAAGCACTTTGAAGCCGGCAGGAACATGACTTTTGTCTTCTCAATCACATCAATGCAGAACTGCACATCGTCGACTGGCTTCCCGTCCTTCTCGAACCTGACTAGAGCCGTTGTTCCGCTGGTTGGTTTAACCCACGAGCAGACGTCGCTCCATCGATCAATGAACTTCTCCAGTATTGCAACATTTGTCTTCGCGAGCTTGATGTTGCGCCCTAGTAAAGCATGGAGTACGGATCCAGAGAGAGCGTATGAAGCTACCCAGTCATCGAGCTGAGAGACCGATATTGTGGTGTAATCCCTGGCGGAAGCAACGGCTTCGATGATGGACGAATCTCGACATGCAATCCAGCCTAGACGAATACCTGCTAGACTATATGCCTTGGACATGGATCCTGTGCTGATTGTCTTCGCATAGCCAAATGATACGATGCTGGGTGGGAAATCCGGGTCACCGGGCGAGATGCCGTGAAACAAAGGTCTGTACACTTCATCTGAGAGAATAATAATACCCTTCTCCTGGGCAAAATCAACCAGACCTTGGAGTACGGACTTCGGCGTCGTCGATCCAGTCGGGTTGTTAGGGTTGTTTATGATGATCATCTTCGTATTCTCCTTCACCAGCTCCTTCAAATCCTCCAGATCCGGCACGTATTTCTTGCCCTTTCGAAGCTTCCACAATGACACCTCTGCTCCCAAACTCTTCGGCACATCGTATAACTGCTGGTATGTTGGGTGCATGCACACTACATGATCTCCAGGTCCTATAAGAGCGTAGAAGAGGAGGAAATTCGCAGCAATTGCACCCGGTGTGATGAGGATATTCTCAGTAGGCAGAGGTGTGGAGACTCTCGCAGAGTACAAACTTGCAAGGCGCTCTCGGAGAGCTTGCGAACCCCGTATCGCACCATAGGTAAGTTTCGTGGATGTATCTAGAGGATGTGGGATGTTCCGGTCTTCGCATAAGCCAACGAGATCATCGATTGATATAGAAGCAGCACAAGTTTCTGCAATATTTAGGACTCCTGGGGTGACTTCATACTTGTCCATCCACTACTTAATATTAGCAAAGGCCGACGACCAGGGAGTAGAAAATATACCTGCTCGACCTCAAAAGGGTCGATTTTCACCATCTCGAAAGTTACCTCGGCAAACGAGGCTGAAAAATGGTGGGCTGACTCCTACAACCATGGTTGGTCTCCTTCTTTGTGTCATTTTGGACGATTTCTTGACGGACCTGTTGTTCTGAGTAGTATCTCAAGGAGTGATGAAAAGTCCAATATTGTCCCGCGATATCTTGGTGCGGGGTGATCAATCTGGGGTCGCTGTCACCAGCAACGGCCAGAAGCTCGCGGCACAGAGTCGGAAATACGCTACGCCATCCCGACCCGCCTTTCCAATCAGACACCCTTGAGCAGTCAAGTAACTCTGCCAAGTCCACCTGCCTAACCTGATCTCGAATCGACTTGGATCTATCGAAGGAACTACAGACATCAACTATTCGAGGGACAGCAGCCAGACCTTTTGCCCCTTTTGCCAGTTCGCGATATTTTCATCTTCTTCGCATCGTCCAGCTTGACGGAATCGAAGTATGGACTAAGCTCGAAGCTCCCACTGGATCAAGACGACGTCGCTCATTTAGCCGGCTGAGCTCCAACGACACTAGGTAATCATTGCAACACGACGACACATCCACTGATCAATTGAAGATGGGACGATTATTGAGGACAGTCGCCATCGCGGCACTGTCACTATCATGGACAACATATGCCTCTCGGAATTACTCATCATACTCGACGGTGGACATGCTGCGCGCAGAACTGGCATTGTTGGATAGTCGCGGGGCAGACTGCCCTCCATGGTACGATGCCCTCATCCCATTTATGGATTTGGAGTTTTCTAACGTCGCATAGTTTCAACTGTCTCCTACCAGCCTTTACCTGCGGCCAATTTTCCGAGTGTAATCAATTTAATGGGAAATGTAATTGTCCAGCAGGTTTCGGAGGCGATGACTGTCTACAGCCGGTCTGTGGCGCACTGGCAGATGGAGACGATCGGCCGATGCGACAAGGGGACTACTGCGAATGCAAAGAGGGCTGGACCGGCATAAACTGCAATGTTTGCACCGAAAACAAGGCTTGTAATGCTCTGATGCCAACGAATGATGGGGGAGTCTGTTACCAAAACGGGGAGGTGGTACATGAGAACTATCAGCAGTGTGATGTCACGAACAAGAAGATCGTGCAGATTTTGGATGGGAAGAAGCCGCAGGTCACTTTCAACTGCAACAAAAATGACACGACTTGCGATTTCCAATGTAGGTTCAGTCGTAAGGTTATGCGCCCTTAAATGCTAATAGATTCCAGTCTGGGTCGATGCGAAGGAATCCTTCTATTGCTCGTTAAATACTTGTGTATCAAGCGCCGACAATACCTACGAGCAAAATGCCACGAACTACAAGTGCGAGCACATTGAGTGCAGTTGTATCCCGGACAGGATGCTTTGTGGCGAAAATGGATCCGTTGACATTTCGGACTTTCTGACCGAGGAGATAAAAGGGCCAGCGACTTTCAGCTGCAAGCAAGAGAACGGCGGAGTCAATAATTGCAAGTTCAAAGAAAAGGCAATGGACGATCTCATCCAGACCATGTTCGGAGACGACAGCATCACGTTGACATGTCAGGCTGGAGAATGTCTTTATCGCACCGATGTTCCTGGATTTGTGACTCCCGTCAAGCGAATCAACACCCCTTTGATAGCAGGAGTTATTGCTGGAAGCTCTCTTTTCGTGGTTGCGGTCATCCTAACCGTATGGTATCTTTCCCGGAGAAAGTTCAACTATGCTCCGATACACCTTGACGAGTCTGATGATGAAGCCATGAAACTCATGACTGATCATAAGCCTGCTTCGCTGTATTTCGAGAACGTTTCCTACCACATCAATGGAAAGCAAATTCTATCCGGTGTCCAAGGTGTTGCGCATCCAGGAGAGATTATGGCCATTATGGGAGCTTCCGGCGCTGGCAAGACCTCATTTCTTGATATCCTGGCCCGGAAGAACAAACGTGGAGCCGTATCAGGAGATTTCTATGTCAATGGAGAGAAAGTGACTGATACAGAGTACAAGAATGTCGTTGGGTTCGTCGACCAGGAAGATACTATGTTACCAACTCTCACTGTCCATGAAACCATTATGACCAGCGCCCTCCTCAGGTTACCGAGAGATATGGGAAAATCGGCCAAAGAGCAGAGAGTCTACGAAGTTGAAAAGCAGCTTGGTATCTTCGCTATCAAGGACTCTTTGATTGGATCCGAAGATGGTAAGGGACGCGGAATTTCTGGTGGTGAGAAGAGACGTGTCGGAATTGCATGTGAACTTGTCACAAGTCCAAGCATATTGTTCCTCGACGAACCAACTAGTGGCCTCGACGCATTCAACGCATTCAATGTCATTGAGTGCTTGGTTACCCTAGCCAAGACCTACAAACGGACGGTCATTTTCACAATTCATCAACCAAGATCTAATATCGTCGCACTCTTCGACAGGCTACTGCTTCTCGCGAAAGGAAAGACTGTTTACTCTGGTGCCTTTTCGCAGTGCCAAGACTTCTTCGACCATATCGGATACTCTTGCCCTCCAGGCTTCAATATTGCAGATTATCTTGTGGATCTGACAATGCACGTCGGTGGTCCCCGGACTCCTATGAACGAGAACTTCTCCGATCTAGATGGCGCTGGTAGCGCAGGGCCCAGTAGCACCCGAGCTGTCAAGTCTATCGCCAGTATCTCTGGCATGAGTCTTGATGAGCCAGGAGCTGAGCGTGACAGCATGGACGAGACTTCGCTATTAAGACCGAAGGGAAAGCGCCGTGATTCCGTCAAGGCCAAACAAGAAAGAGAATTGTATACACGGAAGCGAACCAGTATTGAGACACCCGGATCACCTCCCGATGAGGCTCCTTTCGACCCCAAGGCAACAGCTTCACAACTCTGGCTTCGACTTCAGAAGCAAAAGTCAGGCAATGTTCCTCATCAAATCATCGACGACCCAGACAATCTCCCTCCTTCGGCCACGGGCACGACTGATCTTGATATTCTTGTTGCAGCCTACCAGCAATCTGAAATCGCAGGGAACATCCATGACGACATTCATGCTGCCATAGATAGTGCTTCAACGGCCAACGGAACTGCGAACGGCCACGCGCACGGTAACGGCAACGGATCAGCGAATGGCGGTGCAATGGGACGAGGTTATGCCAGGGTAGGCTACGCTCGTCAATTCTTGATCTTGTCGCAAAGAACTTGGAGAAATCTGTACAGGAACCCGATGTTGATGTTGACCCATTATGCCATCGCGATTCTATTGGCCGTCCTATCCGGCTTCCTCTTCTACGGTCTCACGGACGACATTCCTGGTTTCCAGAACAGACTGGGGTTGTTTTTCTTCATCCTTGCACTGTTTGGTTTCAGCACTCTGTCCAGCTTGACAGTCTTTGCAGCCGAGAGGATGCTGTTCGTCCGAGAAAGAGCAAATGGTTACTACTCCCCGATCACATACTTTGCCGCCAAAGTACTATTCGACGTTGTTCCCCTCCGAATCATCCCACCGATAATCATGGGCTCGATCATCTATCCTATGACAGGCTTAGTACCAGACTGGTCACACTTCCTGAAGTTCATCCTAGTCCTTGTCCTCTTCAACCTTGCTGCTGCAGGAATATGTCTCTTCATCGGCATCGTCTGCAAAGACAACGGCGTCGCAAGCTTAATCGGCAGTCTCGTAATGCTCTTCAGTCTCCTCTTCGCCGGTCTCCTTCTCAACCACGACGCCATTCCCAAATCCGCGCTTTGGCTACAAGATATCTCGATCTTCCACTACGGCTTCGAATCGCTGATCGTCAATGAAGTCACGTTCCTGTCTCTCAAGGATAAGAAGCTTGGCTTGACCATCGATGTACCTGGTGCGACGATCTTAAGTTCTTTTGGATTCAACACCCAGGCGCTGTGGCCTGACGTTACGAAGTTGGCGATTTTCGCGGGTGCCTTTATTATTTTGGCTTATGTTGCCATGCATGTCTTGTTGGTAGAGAGACGATAGATGAGTGAGGATATTGGATTGGGAAACATAGCATATATTCTCTTTGTTGTGACATTTATTGCATGGGACTTGATGTCACGGTGTTTGGAGTTGGAATATATTGGGGGCTTTTCTGTTTGTATTTTCCAGTAAAGCTATACAGAGCAATACAGCATGTGTGAAAGTGGGAATACTCTGTTCACATAAGTTTTCCCCACAACATTGAGATCTTTTAGCAAGATGCTCACAACTTGTGATTGTGGAGTGAAGTCCGTCCTCAACATAGCACTTCCTCGTTCGACTTCAAGATCGGTTCGGAACACAATGATGACAGCCAGGAGAATGTCTCCCTCAATATACTATCAGTCCTTCATCATCCATGTGCCTGCTCCGTAACAACTTTAAGCACGCTTTCGTCGACCAGGACCTCCACGTCTGGGAGTCTTCTTGGCTCCGCTTGTCTCGGCCAGCTTCCTCTGGACAATTTGCTCTACGGTGTGTTCTCGCATGCTAAAAACAGGTTTGAACGGCAAATCCTCGTGATCGGTGCAGAAAACCATCTCTGGGTCAGTTGGATCAGAACCCTTGTATTGTTCCTCGTTGCGACGAAGGTATGTGTCAAGAGCAGTAGGCACATCATCGTAGAACTGAATCGAACTCTTGTCCTCTTCACTGTGCAACCACGAGAAGTCCACGTGAACTCCATCAACGCCCAGCTCCATAATAGTCCACCACTGCATGTCTTGGACCGCGAGTAAAGTGGTCAAATTTGGCATAGCGCGAAGGACTTTACAGATGCCGTCGATCACATCGTAAGGGATCAGTTCCAAGTCGAAGAGAATCTTCATAGCCATGTCGATAGCCACAGATTGCAGCTTAGCAAGCTCAATTTTTGGAGAGAGGAAAAGAAAAGTCGAGCTTGCTCGGCCATCTTGCGATCGAAGTAGAGTGTATCAAGGTCGAAGTTGAAACGGGTCTGGGCAGGATACCAATTCAAGCCGAAGCACAAGCTGTACTGGGCAATTACAGTGTCGCGTGACTCTTTTGAGACTTGGAGAGCAGATGGTAGCTTCGCCCGGGAGTAGAAACCAGACGCGTCGTTGAGACAGATCTCGACGATACGTGACTCCAGGTTAAGGTTCCAGATCATTCGACGGATCTCGGGGGGAAGCTTTGGGAAGACTGTGAATTTGGCGAGAACAGCATCGGCATGGTTGGTGTCTTCTGGAGTAGTTGCCGTTGCGGAGGTTGTGGACAGTCCTATAGCCGCTTTGGCACACTTGCTGGCTGAGCGCATGAGTCTCATATTGAGGATGACTTGTGGTCTTGTGTCGAGCGGAGTGAGAAACTCGAGGTTTGACAGATCATTGGAGATTTGACTTCGGCGTATAAGTCGTGATGGTGACGAATGACGAAGAAGGTTGAAGAGGTTGTAAAGACGAAGGACGAGGAGGTGAACATTTCGGGTGCGGGAGCGAAGCGAGAATGCCCAATCCGGCAGGAACGACCATGGCTTCCTTCCTTGCGCCGTCCAAATTCACCTCTTGCACCGCCTGCCCGGCAGGCTAACTTGAAGGGTTCTCGCCGGTTCTCATATCCATATCCATCTTGCCCAAAGACGCCTGTCCAACTAGGACTAGAAGTATCAGTCGCGTCATAGAGAAACCCGTGCCAAAGTAAACAAGTAATGATTGTCACAAGGACGAAAACAAGCGAAAAGCAAACTACAATATTGACGTACGTGCCATTTTCAGTCCCGTCGGAATGTGTGATCAAAAGGTTGTCCGCCAGTGCTTTGAAGCGCTGACCAAAGTATTGTATGAGGAGTAGGAATACTAGCATCAAGGTAGTCGACCATATGTAGACATACGCCGAGGACTTCAAATTGTCTGTATAAGCACCACTGTTCAACACCGCCCGGGCGAACATCGCCGTGTTTGCGGACATATTGACTACCGTGAGTGAAGTTGTGAAGAGCAGCAGAAAGAGGACGCTGGTGATCTGTAGTCTCATTCTTCGGGTGACAGCGATGAGTAGCCTGGCATACGTAATCATGGCGATGGATATAGTCGTTACGTAGTCTGCTGAAGTTGCTGTAGGATATGTTCGCTCATCGGCCAGTAGATAAAGCTTTGTTTGCGGTGTCGCTGGCGATTCCCAGGTCCGATACACGACTCTGAGAGCACCGTTCAATATCACAGCATGAACTGTCAGCGCAGTGATTGCGAGGCTGATGTTCAAAGTCGCGAGTCTATTCCGAATCACCACGAAGCTGAGTGATGATCTTGCTTGTTCATAGCCTGGCCAAGAGATCCTGCCAGTATAGAATATTGTGAAGAAGGACTAGTCAATGGAAGCGAACATCATCAAGCCTTCATTGACAGTCCAAGATGTGAGAAACATCAACCCCCAGGCTTGTTCCCATGGAATGCCACCCATAGCCAAAAGCTTGACAGCAGGAGGCAGTGTCCCAAGAATAAACCATAGCCACCGTAGCCAAGTCATGTTCTCCAAGTTCTGAACTCCCTCGGTACCATTCTCATCTGGATCTTCCCGAGTATCGTTGTTGAGACGTGCTTGAAGAATGATTGCAACAGCCTTGGTAAATGGATGTTTGTTTTAGAAGCACAATACGCCAAGATTGGTAACAATCAAGAGATTGTCTGCCGCACAGAGGATAGGTGAACATCGCAAGTATGTTCTATATCTACTTGGCAGCCCACATATCTGACCACTAGGTTGAGACATAGAGCTAATCGCAAGGGGCACCAGAGTCCAGAAAATGATCTGCCAGAGAACGCCGACACTGTTAGCCTGATGGATCGGAGCCGCAATCGTAGATGAGTTCATGGCGAAAGGCAGACCAAGGGTTAGAATGGCTAAAACAGGCTCTATCAACGTGGTTTTGTGCAAGGCTGATTGGAGCTAGAGTTTCACACGAGGAAGTCGATGGAGAAAGTGGTATTTGTAAGAATGGGGAAAACTCCAGAAGAAATAAATGCACATCGAAATGGTGAAAAGAGAGATTCTCTGACAGTTTCAGCCGCCCTTGGCCCTCCCCCAACAGCTATCAAGCCTGGCCTCGAGGAGGCTGAGGTTCAGCTGAGAATGGTTCAGGTTGACAAAGTGGTATCACGTGATAGCGTGTTCGTCCCGAGCCCTTGAGTCGCGATTCCGTTCAATGACATCTACCCCCTCTTCAACCACAATATAAGAGTCTCGCAACCCAACTTAGCCTCGAATATTACCTGCACTTCAACATTTCGAAGATGTGGATATTCTCATGCGATGGTGATGTCCTGAAGGGTAAATCTTTGTCCTGCATCTCTCGATACACAACTGACCTCATTTCAGGCAAGAGACTCTGGATTCCGCCGGGAAAAGAATTCCTTATTGGCCGCACAGCAGCAGAGGGTACGCGATGTAAATAAGCCCCCAGGGACCCCGCTAACGGTAACAGAGGGCCAGTTTGTTGTGTCGGACAAGACTATCTCGAGAAAGCATCTTACCGTCAAGGTAGCAGAGGTTACTGCTTCCGACTGTGTATGTCTCATCTGCCAATTCCCGTCCTATGCTAATATGCAGCAGGCGAATGCGAACTACCGAACCAAAATCACGATACAAGACGGCTGTGGCGATCCTAAGGGAACCAAGATAGGCACATTATTGAATGGAGAGCAGATCAGAGCCCAAACAGTACCACTTGATCGGGATGAGAATGTCGTTTCGTTGGGGAAATATAAGCACTTTTTCCGGTAAAGACAAGAGATCGCACATTTGTTATTTGTCTGACGAGTTATAGTTTCACTTGGATCCCGATCAATCTCACATTTTCCTTTCCCACGAAAGAACAAAAGGCCAATCCGTATCCAGCCCTCTACGACCGCCTTAGCCCATTCGATATCAGAGTACTTGTCGATTACGAACGGAAGTTGACCACACATCTTGTCGCAAAGAAACGCAACACATCTAAAGGACTTCAAGCTCTGATCAATGGCAAATACATCGTAAGTGATTCATTTATCGAAGCTCTGGTTGCCGCTGCTACACCAAAGGAAGAGGGCGGACCGGCGGCCCTACAGTTGGATTTTGATACCAATTTTCCGGACCCTCTCAAATACTTGCCTCCAAGAGGAGAAGAGCCCACAGAACGTGGAGCTGATGCATATAGCCCGAATCCAGGCCGGCTGGACATGTTCGATGGATACACTTTTGTCTTCTACGAAAAGCGTCAATTCGAGACCCTCCTTGCTCCTATTACTGAAGGCCGCGGCAAAGCCCTCATTCGAGAAGTAATCCCTAATGAAACGACTGTTGATGATTTTGTGATCTATGTCAAGGGGGTTGCTGGGGAGAAGGGTCTAGGAGAATTTGAGGATGGAAGTGAGGGAAAAGGGGTGGTGGTTGTCAAATTCAATCCTTCGAAAGGCGCAGGCACAGAGTGGTATGCCGAATTCAGCAGGCAGATTGCTCAAGTTCTAGATCATCGATTGATCGAACAGAATGAATTTCTTGATGCTATACTCGGCAATGACGCTAGTGTGCTGAGACGGCCTCTTTTGAGAGAGGAATCCGGTCTAATAGCTCCACCGCCAACTGCAGGTATGTCTTACACGTACTTTCCGGGGAACAAGTTTCTAACAAATGATAGCTACTGTTGCTGTATCCCAACGTGACCAGGCTTCTGAGTCCGCAGCCGCACCAATGGCACCACCTGAACCCCCGAGACGTGGTAGAAGACGACCTGCAAAAGCATTTGTAGGATTCGAGGACGAATTCTCCGGTCCTATCAATTCCAGTTTGCCAGAACCGGATTCCATGCAAATTGATCAGCCTGCCGCCGCCGAATCACAACAGTCCCAGGGTCTTTTTCTCACCCAAGACCCAAACAACGTTCTCCAAGCTCCTCGATCGCCAGAAGCCAGTGATAGATCAAGTCGAAAGAGAGCTCTGAGCCCTGCTTTCGAAGAGGAGGATGTCATGGAGGAGGCTGCACCAAGAGCGGCTGCTCTGAAAAGACGTCGACTTGCAAATGAGGCGGAGCAAAAACTCAGGAAAGGATCAACACCTCCACGTCGGGTCTCGCCTGTACGTATGCCCGCCCCTGAACCAGTCGTCAAGGACGAACCAGCCACCAAGGGTAGAGGCAGAAAGGTCAAGAAGGAGAAAGAGGTCGACTTGATCGAAATCAGACGTCAACAGCGTGAGAGGGATGAAGCTGCAGCAAGAGCCGAGCGTGAATCGCTGCAAGAGGACTTCGATGGCATGGACATCGAGCAGATTCGCAAACTTGCCATAATTGAGGAAATGCCGATTCGACGTCCCAATCCGCGAGTCCAACGCACTGAAAGGCCAGAAGATAGCGATCGCTGGGACAAGAAGTGGAATGCGCGGGCCAACTTCAAGAAATTCCGACGACGTGCAGGTGCTACTGATGCTAGAGGCCTCCACAGAGTCATTGTGCCTTTGGAAGAAGCCAAGAAGAAAGACTATGGTATTGGCGATATGTACTGGGAGGATGATACCCAACGCAAGAAGAAAGGCAAGGGAAAAGGCAAGGAGACTCAAGAAATCAGCCAGATGGACACTCAACCAAGACCTAGGACTGGAGCTGCCGAAGCGGCTTCTCGGATCTTGGCGAGTGAGGCCGAAGAAGAGTATGCTGGCGCTGGAGCAAACGATGAGTCGGATTCGGATCTAGAAATTGTCGCGCCAGCTCCCAAGGCGAGAGCTGGACGATCTCAAAAGTTGGCGGATAAGACGAGTACATCTCAGAACTTGCCGACTAACAAGAGAGCTGCAGCTACGACGTTGACGAAGCCTGCACCTGCGAAGAAGGCAAAACAAGCACCAATTCGGAAGCAGCCGGCTCCAGAGCCGGATAGCGACGATGATAGTGACGAGGGGCTTAAGTTCAGGTTCAAGAAGAAGGCCTGAGAATGGTTTTGTTGATTTCAGCGTGTGGGAAAGGAATGAGTTCGGTTCTCGAGATCTGAGCGTTACGGAATTTGGTAGCGGGAGTCTCTTTTCGCGTGTATCTGAACGGTTGGTAGGAAAAGGGTATCTTCTATTTGTTCTTCGTCTATAGTGTAGACCCGACTCTATAGGTAGCTCATGTCTATTCCATACCATGGAATCCAATGCAATGCCATATCACAACCGAAAATGACCACAACGCCAACGCCATATGCAAACCTCCTTCGTGATGACGCCCAGATTGACCATGCCCATATGAAAGCCAGAATCTAATCCATATCATCTAACGTGCTCTCTCCCCTCTTATCCCCCTCCTCAACCACAATGCCCACCAGACAAGGCTCCAACATCCCTTCCCAGTTAACCCACGGATGCACCTCCCCAAATAACTTCGTCCCGTCCCTCCCCGCAGCCTTCAGCAGTTCTGGCCCACCCCCAGGATGATACGGCACATAAGGCGAAATGTTATACACCTTGCCTCCCAGCACCGTCCACGCATCCTTGCCTTTCCGCCCAGTATACTGCTTCAACAAGCTAGGAGGGACGCGGATATACGGCGTATCTGCCGGTAAACCCCTCAGATTCGCCGTAGGAGAAGATGACAGCCGCGCCCAGTCTAAAGGGGAGTGCCCGGGTGTTAGGAGGACTTTGCGGCGGGGTTTGGCGGGGATGGATGTATGTGTTGGTGGAGGCGCGAGGGACGAGGAGAGAGAAGATGAACCGCCTGGCGGTCCTCTATTCGGGAGAGGAGATCTTGTAGGTGGTGCCATGAGGCCTGGGGAGGACTGCGGGTAGGCGTTCAGTCTTGGAGGGCCGGAAACGCCTCCTGCTGCTCTTTGTGCTGAGTTCATGGCGGGGAAGGAGGGTGCGGAGGGCTCTTCGTCGTCCTCTTCTTGTCCGTCATTATTGGCGCTTCCGTTGCCGACTGTGAAGGTTGGTACGGGTGCTTGCGGGTTGCGCAAAGGGAGTTGCTTCTGGAAGGGGGGTGGTGGGGGAGGCATGGCTTTGCGGTCGAGGTCGGCTTTGGCATTGTGGTTGCTAAGTGGGGGATCCGCTTTGGTGATTATGGGAAGTTGGATTTCTGTCTTTGGTATTGAGGGTGTATTTTCTGGTATTGATGGCTCAATCTCCAGTTCTTTGTGCTCTATCGAGGGCTTCTCGGGCGCTGTTGAAAGAGAGCCGCCACTGTGCTTCTCTGCGCCGGACTCGATGGAGGGGCGAAGCCATTGGAAACAGGCCCATGATTTCGGCGGGTGGCGATAGCAGAGAAATGAGACTGAGGCTATGAGGATGGAGAGTCCTAGTAGGACCATAGTGGACCGCCGACGAGGTTGTTGAGTGTTGTTGCTGGGTCGAGTCGAGTATTAGTGGGATGATGGTGACTTGCTGTCAAAAAATAACATTACGAGAACGCGCCATTTTGCTGGTCCTCGGCTGGGTCGTGACACAACACCACTACCCGCAGACTGCACTTGCACCTGCAGCCGTCTTCCGCCTCCGCAAGGACTGGGATCCCCTAGGATATTCTCGTCTGTTTTGACTTTCCAAACAGGGGACCGAGGACGAGGATGACGCGCTGGGAACTGTCAGGGCTGTCTGTGTGGTTGAGGCTGCTGTTTCGCATGAATCTCATCAAAACCGTGCAGGTCGATGAGGGGCAGTCCTCCGTCAGAGGGGCTTCCTTCATCCAATACCGAGCGCTGAGGTGCAAACATTTAATACTCCGGGCCTGCTATTGACAAGACACGAGAAAAAAGCACGCGGGGCCATGGAAAGTAAACAATAATAGACGATTATGACCAGTTTTATGGTGGATATGGTAGTGAAGATAACAATCCCCTCTGCCGGTGCCTGTTCTGGTCGAATGTCCCAGATCAATTTGTATATTCATCCAGTCTCAATGTCCTGTATCTGTATCTGGATATCTTTGATTTCATTATTCCTATTCGGCGTGGCATGAGTCAGTGAGCATTTCCGGACGTTTTGGTGTGCTTTGTGCTGTGTTGTGCTGTACTCGCTCAGCAGCATGCGGGCTACTTTGTTAGGCGTGGCCGCTCGCTCCAAGAACCTCCAAACAAGCAGTCCCGACTCGAACTCCAACAATACAAATACAAATGCAAACAAGTTCAACTCCACCAACACATCTACAAATGCCACCCCGACTCGGCTCCGACCATCGAGACAATCTCTTCGTCCGCCTCTCCAATCCAAGGACGGCAATGCCATAATGCGAGTTCCCCCCTTGACGAAAGGCAACCCGAATAATATGCCCCCATACGATAAACACAATGCCTCGAGACCGCTCATGCCGACCCTCAGTGCCTCGACTAAGACCGTCAATCGAATGCCATTGACTCCAAGAGTCGCAGGCTCAACTCCATCGAATACCGGAACTTCCTCGTCGCGTAGATCTGCGCGACCAGATAACAACACAACACCGGTGGGAAAGGAGGATGTCTCAACTCCAGTCTCGACATTCCTCAACCATAACATCACCCCAAGATCTGGATCACGAAGGGTACGAGTGGAAAGTCCCAATTCAACACCTACAGGAACCCCTAGCGGCACACAAGTTGCCTCGAACGACTCGACTCGAGGGGCAGACACCCCACCGATATACGGATCGGGACTTGGGATTACGGGAATTGATAAAGATGTGCCCAAGCGCCCAACAGTATCGTTCAGTCCTTCCCCATCGGATTTAGGTCATGCCAATGTGCAGACTCAGAAAGCAGCAGGAGATTCCAAGTTCTTCTTTGCGAGTGAAGCAAAGACTGCTGCTCAACCAACCAGACCGCCACTACAGACCAAGGGTTCATCGAATTTCTTCTACGCAAATGGGGAAACAATTCCAAATAGACCGCAGAGCTCAAGTACATCTGCAGTAGGCTCAGCAGTTGGGGAGGAAAGGTCACAACCAAAGTTCTTTCATGCAAATGGCATTCCGGATCTTCAGTCACCACCTCATCTTCCACCACCACGGCCGAGTTCTGCTGTTTCCTCTACATCTCGAGCATCCCCTCGATTAGGGACGCCGGCTTTAAGTACAACCTCTCCTCCCCAGCGGCCATCGTCCCCGTCGAAGCTCAACCAATATGCTTCCTTATCATCAATTCGAGGCACTCCCCCATTGCCGTCACCGGTAACGCCCAGGCCGCAAACACTAGGACGAGGACAAACGACAAATAGTATTGTTTCGGTACGGAGGGCGAGCATTGAGGCAGGTCAGAGATTGAGCCATGGAAGGTCGTCAAGTGTGAGCTCAGCAGATGGGAAACTGCCTCCCCCTGTACGGAAGATTTCAGGCAGCTCGTACGAATCCTCAGCACCTGGATCACCATTAAACTTGATCACTACTTCTGTTCCACTCTCTACGCCTGAAGAGGTTTCTGAAGAAACACCCAAGGATGGTGGTTTAGCCGCAGGTTTCAAAAGCCCGGTACTAAGCCCGGTCAAAACAGGTCACTCTATCGACGAATTGAATGAGCTGGCTGCCAATGCTCGGCGGGAACGGAAAGTCATGGATCTTGAGATCACGAATTCATCACTGGAGGCTATCAACCGGACCTTGGAGAGGGAAATGAGGAAACAGACGGCGGAATTACGACGGTACAGACGGCTGAGTCGCTCTGGACGACTATCTATAGCGACATCGACTTCTATACGCACATCGACAGATAGTATATCTGGCTTGGATGGTCCTGATGGATTTGATCTATCGGATATGAGTGAAGAAGAAGAAATTGAGGACACTGAATCGGAGGAAGAGACATCAGACGAGGGCTCATTGAGCCCAAGTGCGATGGAGGAGAGTGATCTCCGGCACAGGAAGCGAGACGAGAAGCGCCTCCAATTGGACTTATCCAAGCATCAACAACTGCTAATTGACAGTCAGAAGATGAATCAGAGTCTCAAGCGCTGTCTCGGCTGGACGGAAGAGCTCATTAACGAAGGCAGGAAAGCTCTGGAGTATCATGTGCGGGTCAGTGATGTCGAGCTCGGTGGTCGAGTCCTGGCCCCAGATGAAGTTGAGGGTGCCGAAGATGCCGACAATGAAGGCATGAGCGACATTGGCGCAAGAATGCTTCGCGAAGCAAGAAAAGCCGCTGCTAATGGCATGGCCTCGACCTGGGCCAGTCAGGGGAGAGATGATAGAGACAGTGGGATCGAACTCGATGGCGCTCAGAGAGAGCATATCTCAAGTTCTTTTGCCACTTTAGGCTTAGAGCCGTGATAAGGGAAGGGAGAGGATGGTTGTACTTGTACGATTACGAACCGGAACGAGCGATCCCTCACATCACACACCACTCAACAGAACGATACCATTTCCTATGTCTTACACACCTTTCTACGAGGGTCGACTTTTTCTTCGTTCCGCGTTGTCTTATTTGGGTAATCCTACGGGATTGGAGTTTCGGAATCCCCTGCATGGAAACAGGCGCTGGAGGCTTTGAGTGATATTTTAGGGTGGAATTACACTGGTTGGGAATTTGGTGGGAAAGAGAGATTGATCCTTCGATCGATTCATATTGTCTATTGGACGCTGAAGGAAGCATACCCTACTTTTACTTTTCTTTTGTTTGTACACTTCACGATACCCCCTTACTGCAGATATACCAGGCGTCGAGTGCATGCGTGGGAGAAGAGGCGCTCGTTTGTCGTTCTATGTCGACAGACCAGAATCCGATATTGGTTGACGAGCTGTTGGCGGAATGGAGAGTGAAAGTACCCAGCGTGGAGAGAGACATGATCGTATCTTGATGGGGAGCGGATAAGTGGGGAAGATATGTTGGATACTAGCAAGCAAACAAGCAGTATACTGTGTCTAAGTAGAACACGAGGGTGAAGCAGCATGCAATCAATGAAATAGAAGTAGGAAGAAAGTATAAATAAAAAAAAGATATATACATGAGATGATCTTCCTGCTCTCAAACGAGAATCGTGATTTCCTTATCCTACTTCATGTCCAGCAGTCGTGTTTTCCATTTGGGCTTCCTCTAAACCCATATATACATCCGCGCTTTAGGTAGCGTTAAGGGGGCAGCTCATTCCGTCGGAATCTGTGTCCCTTTATCCCCATGAGAAGAGCACATGGTGTTTAGTCTCATATCTATGATCCAGTTAACTATTGACTAGGGGCCGATGATGCGGGTTGTGACGATCGGAGGCAGTATTGACTTCGGGTGTTTCGACCAATCAGACTGCGCGTCTGTTGAAACCGGATGCGAAAATAATGGACTATCAGCTGTGACTGCGCCACGGTCAGATAATAAGACATGTTGACATCGCTTGCAATAACCAACCAGGCTGCTTGCTCGTATTACAAAGATGGTGTGATGTGAATGGACCATCAGCTGAGAATGTGCTACAGTCAGATTGCAAGATTTGTTGACATCTAGCACCCAATGAGAGCTTCAGGTCAACGAGACACAGGTATCGAGGAATTGAAGACACCTCAAGAAAGCTTACATACTACGCATTGATTCCATAATAAGGGTGAGATGGCTATCAAAGAAGCCACGGTCACTCGGGAATAGAATAGTTCTCATAGCTTTAAAACCAGCCGATGGATGCGAATCAAATACATAAGATCAGAAGGCTGCTCAATCTCTAGGAAAGTAGCCACTTAGTCGTACTCTCAACATTTTTCCGCTTACCTCAACTTCTCTTTGAACTCGACAGGTTTATCATGGCTAGTATGACAACCCTTATGCCCAAGGGAGATGCCTCGCCGAAACAACAACCAAAAGATCTTTCGCATCACTTCTCAGCAATGGCAAAATTGAGAGTCCAGTCATCCGTCGCTCCTTTCCTAAAAGCTCTCACACCATCAGTTACCAATCTCGGAGCAGGGTTCCCACTTGCTGCAACCTTTCCCGCAGAATCCCTCGAAGGAGCAATAGCAAAAATGAATCGCTTTCCTCTGCATCCAATGTCTCCAAACTCTTTCCCATCACCCGACATAACTCATTTTGCCATTCCGAAGTACTCGTCGTCGATGCGAGCCATAATAGCTACAGATGACAGGGTCGATTTGGCGACTTCTCTACAGTACCAGGACTCGACTGGTCTGCCCTCTTTAGCCGACTTCATCAATGACTTCTCCCTGAACTACCAGAACCAAGGGAAGATACCTTACTCGAAGCCGGAGACTTTGATTACAGGTGGTGCAGTGGATGCTTTTTCGAAATGTCTAAGCACGTTTGCAAATCCCGGTGATTCTATAGTGATGGAAGAGGTCACATATTTTACGGCTCGGGATGCAGTGTTACCCTTTGGACTCGGAATTGTTCCAATGACGCTAGATGACGAGGGAATTGACGCAATAGCTCTCAATCGCGTGTTGGACACATGGAGTGAGAAGAAAAGAGGCAGGAAGCCACACATGATGTACACTGTCTCGTAAGTCTATTCTCACTTGAACTTAAGTTGATACTGAGCCTTATCCAGTCTGGGACAGAACCCCAAAGGAACCATCACACCACTGAAAAGAAAGAAGAAGATATATGAGGTTTGTCAGAAACACGATATCCTGATTTTCGAAGACGAGCCCTTCTGGCCTTTCCAGTACAACATCCCAGAATCTTCCACCGAGACCTTCATCGCTACCCTCGCACCATCTTACCTCCAGATCGACACCGACGGTCGAGTCCTGGGAATCAACACATTCACCAAACTCATTGCTCCTGGCTGCCGAGTGGGGTGGATCGTTGCTCAGCCAGCTTTCATCGAGAAGTTGGGGTTTCTGACTGACAACTCGACATTCAATCCAAGCGGATTCGTGGAAGCTGTTTTGGCTCAGCTGTTCAGACAATGGAGCGTGCATGGCTTTATTCGTTGGATCGAGGGGCTGAGGGCTGATTACCTGCAGAAGAGAGATGTGCTGTGTGAAGCTCTGGCTGAGGGTCGAGATCTGGTGGTTCATACTCACCATCACCATCACCATCATTATCAGACAGCCATTGTGGAGGCATCTGATAAAGCCCATAACAAGATTAGTAAGCGAAAACGCCACTCAGACGAAGACAGCGAGCACCACCACAACCAAAAGACCAAGATCCGCATGTACGAGTTCGAAGCCCCAGCAGCAGGCTTCTTGATATGGGTGCAGATAAACACGGCTTCTCATCCACTTTCGCACGCGTCACGAGGTAAATCCAGGTTGACTCCTTCTGAGATCATTCAACTTCTTTGGAAGCATCTACATGGGCCGCCTTACAACTTGCTCACTATCACTGGTGACATATTCGCTGCGACGCCAGAGGTACAGGAAGAGATTGATGCTGCTGGAGTAGGGCATTTGAGGTTGTCGTTCATTGGTGTTGAGACGAGTGAGTTGAAGAAAGTGGGTCAGGTGTTTGGCGATGCGTTGAAGGCGTTTTGGGAGGGTGAGGGGTGGGATGAGGAGGTACTTGATGGTGTTGAGTATATTTAGGGTACTTGAGAGAGGCAATGTAGGATATCTAAGATCTAATTAACAGGTCACTTGGGAAGAGCAACTTCTAGAGTAAAGAATGGTAATTTGACATGTGGTAGAGATAGCGCTACAGCAGAAATGAGGTTGGAAGAATATGGAAAGGAAAACATATAGGCAGAAGCTCATCTCGCTTGGCAGGTGGAAAAACACCTTCTATAACCTTGGCTGATATTGTTGTATATGTTGGAGAAAATGAGAATGGTCTTATCTAAAATGCTTGGTATTCTGGGGCTACTATTCCTGCAGGAGTTGGTTCCTGTCTCTCAACGGAATGACCTCGCTATGCATGGGGATGGAAATTCCTTAAGTAGTCAATGAGAACAACCTGAACTACTAGTAAAAGTTCCCACCTCAAACTAAAGCAACGTAGTGTGGGAGGGCTTTCTTTGGTGTGGTTAACTTCGAGATTCCAAGTATTCGACGGACGCTTTCCTCTTCGCGAACCCATGGGAAGTCTCTATGATGCAAGCAGATCGTATATACCAGTGAGTGGCGACAATGTTGCCAACGATCCTCAATACCGTCGAAACATGTCAAAGACTGGATCACGAAGGGAAGAGTGTACCAGTGTGTCGGAAATCGTGGACTCTCCCCGAATTTCGTCGACATCTTACATGGTACCATGGTTCATCGCGTTCTTTCCAAGTGACATCGAAATTATCTGCCTCCAGGTACGTGATATCATCTAATGGAGTCCGTACAATAGGCGTCTGGTAATCATCAAGTGCTTCGGAGGTCTCAGAACCATCGGAGTCTTCCTTCTCTGAATTGCTTTGGTCGCTCATCACCTTTTTGTTAGCGTCATGCCCTTTCAACATACGCCCGAAGTGTTCTTGGAGCAAGACAGCTCTTTGTTCTCGGGGTGATGGTCCAATCTAGGTAGTAGTACCAAAGCTTCCGTGGTTTCGGTCCTTCCCAGTCGTGAAGTACATGTCCTCTGCCCAGTCCTCAGCACTGGGAAAGATGACTGCGAGTTTGCGTCCGACATACACCTCGTCCGATGGCGTCGATCTCAAGAGGCAGTCCCTTACCCGCATGGCTGCCACCTCCTACCTGGAAGCTTTATGTGGTCTATAGGTAATGTGATGTCTTCGCCGAGACACTCAACACGTATAGTCAGGCACTTCAAGGCTGAGATTCCTACAAGTGGATCAATCTGGGCAACACTGCGAGACCAATGTTCTGTCTCGCGTTCAGTGGCGATCACATCTATTCTCTGGATCTTACTCATATCCTCTGGATATTGTCTTAACAGCCTTCTCAGAGACATGACTCCGGCCTCAAGCCAGAGTGTATCTAGCTCGAAGTTCAAGAACAATGATCTAACAGGAATTTTACCTCCAGGTTGGTAGATGCAAGGTGTATAATTCTCTCTGTAGACCTACACTGCTTCACGGTTGACGTAGAGGAGGCGTCGAGTGTACTCATCAACCTGTGGGCGGTGTCTAGCCCCCAAAGGAGGACTCGGCGACCTCTGAAGGATAGTTTCCAGATATCGAGTCTGAGCTCGATGGGGAGTTGGCTAAAGATTGGGAATGTGGTCAATGGCTGCTCGTTGAAGCCTGCCTGCGTACTGACCTGGGGCATTTCAACGTCAGCTGAAGTCATGCTGGACGATGGCTTGGTTGCGTGCTTGGACTTGAATGATAGTGTTTCTTGGTAAAGTAACAATGTTTAGGAAATACTTCGAAAGGTAGCGAAATATTCACAAAGTGGAATACCGTTCCACGCACAAATCGCCTTAGCCATAGTCATATTTATACACATTTGGATAACAATAAAATTTCGACTGGCCTAGCTCAAGTACAGCTCAAGTCAAGCGGTGAACAATGGCAAAATTTCCCAAACCTGAAACAAGGCACAAATGCGAAGTGTCAAAGATCAACGAGTAATAGCGACAAAGAGTAACGTCGACCAAAGAGTGGCAGCGCACTATATATACTCTGCACCATCTCAAAAGAATATAATGGTCAAGCCTAAAAACTGGCTTTGTGTACACAATAAAGGGAAATCCATGGAACAGGTGGTGGCTGCCGCGATTCGCTTAGCGAGCCGTTGTTTACAATAAGAGCCAATTCCTCTGCCGATTGCTCTGTTCCTGAAGTTCGAGTGGGACCGTACCCGATTCCGTGTCATATGATCTTAATCTTCACATCTTGAACACCTTCAAACCACTCACAAGACACATCAGATGCAACGCCGACTCTCTTAAAAACAGGCTCCGGCTCTTCAACAACCATCACAAGCACTAGCGCCCATCCGGTGACATTCAGCGAGAACAGCGGCTGCTGCATCTCTGTCATGGCGACTCTCGCAAACATGCTCAGAAGAAACAACGGTGCTATTGACAGCGACGGATCATCATCGATGTCGTCAGACGACGATGTAGTATCCGAGTTCATGTCGAAATCCATATGGAATTGGATGTCCCTCGTCAAGTTCGACAAGGAGTACATTTTCAATTTGCCACGCATACGAATGGAACCGTCTCTCAATTGACCCTTGGGATCAGATCCCTTGGGGACGAGGTTGACATCTGAAATGTGTGCCGTCGTTGGTGCTGTTTTGTCAATTTGCGAGCGGTGCAGGGTGACGAGATCGTAGTTGACGGCAATGTCAATTGAAGCCCAGGACCAAGATGGTGCTCGATAGTCAGGTGGTCTTCGAGTATCTGTGTGCGAGCCTGCTGACTGTGGAACCCGTCGCCAGAGCAGACTGCGGAGTAGATCATCCTGCCACATACCCGCTACATACTCGCCGCCATGGGTTGCCTGGATCTCGCTTGCCAGGCCGGAGAGTGCTGGAAACCGATCTGTTATCCTACTAAATGTTCTGGTGGAGTAGTCCTCGATGACGCTGTGCCAGGTGTTGTATCGCGCTTCTGTGAGGATGAGTTTTTGGAGGATAGATATGTTGGCTGTAGGAATCGGTAGCTGGAGCATATTATCCAGACAGCGTAATTGCATAGCTTGGTTGACGTGAGCAGCAGAGCCATTGGTGTATACCACTGCGTTGCGAATGTTTTCTCTCGCCGCAGCTTTTTCGATGCGGCGTTGGCGTCTTCGAGAGCGAGGAATGGGCTCTGGAGGCTTGTCCTCCTGCTTCCGGACTGTCCTACATTCCCACCACATCTGGTCCTCTGAGAAGTGTAGAACCCGAGGCGAGAGTTCTCGCTCTTGGAACGTCCAGCCTCGCTTGTTGAGTGGATTACTCTGGTAGAATGACTCCCACGTGGTTTGCGTTTCGAATAAGCGAACTTGCATTTGACGATGCTGAGAGTCTTGTGCCATGAAGCCACAAGATGCTTCTTTCTCTTTACGTTTGAGATGCATAACTTCGTGGCAGCTTCTCGCGCTGGAAGATGCAATAGTGCACCATGCGTGGCTGTATACCAGACCCATCTGCGCAGATTCAAACTCCCAATCTTCGAGTGAGTTCTGGATGATGCAAAGAGAGTCGATCCAGATATACTGTATAGAGAGGCCCTTGGCAACGAGAATTGCATCTCTGTAAGATTTAGGGAGCATAGACAGATTGAGACTGTGCTTGTGATTGTCCAGGTTCTCCAATCTGGTCATTCCTGCTTCTGGCATTGTAGGACCCCAGCAATGCGTGAAGGCTACATAATTTACAGCAGAGCCATCTAGTTGACGGGTTTCGATGAGTCTGCTCGCCTTGATATCTATCAGTCGTGTAGGAGAAAATTGAAGCCATCGATGTGGTTTGCATAAATAGTGATCGTCGTGACACTGCTGGATCCAAGACCGTGCTCGACGTACTCGCTTTCGTCCTTTACTCTCCTTGTATATAGTCATCGAGAGTCCTATTCAGAGTAAGTATTTCGGATTACATAGGAGAGGTCAGGTTATACCATCGTCGTAATTTTCCTGTGAGCCACCGTTTTCCTCGACCGGTGCAGAAGACTCCGGCATGGACGATTCCGCCGAAACATGCGCAGTCAACCAATCAAAACGGTCAGAATGCGGGTCTTGAGGGTCAAGGAGGAAGTTCTGCTGCCTATCCAGCCTCTTCATCTCCACCGGGAAAGTAAACACTTCCACATCATTAACAAACCCTCGAATCACATCACAAGTTCCCTCCAGACTGATTCTAGCAAATCCATTCTCGATCAGATCTTTGCTTATCTCAGCCTCCATTATGCGGCAGAGCTGGCAGTCACTCGGAGCTGGAAATTGGTACCATCGTTCTACTTCGTGTTTTTCGAGATTGGAAGAGTACTTTCCCGAGAAGATAAGAAACAAGAGGTTTTCGCAGATGGAGCAAAGTGGCATCTTGTGAGGTTGTTCAATGGAGAGTGAAGTTCAGCCTCACTGCAGAGGACAATTAGGCAACGGCACACCCTTAGTGGTGATGCGAGGATGCGGGTTAAGCGAGACTTGTTGTCAGGAGCATGGAGTTGCGGGCAAGCACTTGATTTGATGATGTTCAGGTCCCTGATTTCAAGGCTCAAGAGCAATGGAAAATGAGTAAGTAAAATGGATATCGTCTGATTCGCACAATTACCTATCTATCTACCTAGAACGAAGTAGCCGAGTTCTTGCCCTCACTCTCCTAACAGCAATCCGCATTCTAATACCATGCAAGAGAGACAACAACGCAGACCAACCCAAGGTCAAACAACAGATCGCTTGACCAACATAGATGCATGGAATGGAATCATAGCAGGTAAGGTATCTTGACTCCCTTGCTCTGATCTACTCCCACGATTACTTCCAAGTCCCAATGTCTTGTCACTTATCCACAAATCTAGCAAGAAATCAAGACATCTCTTCAGCAATCTGCATTTATTCCTTTGCTGGCTTGGGAACATTCGGTGCATCAGCGGCGACGCTCTCAGCTGCGGCGTGGTTGTGGCCATCTTTAGCGTCAGGCTTCTTCTCCTTGGTCTTCTTCTTGTGTTCCTTCTTGGCGGCTGCTTCGGCAACGAGTTGTTCGAAAGCCATATAATCACCCTCTTCTTCTGGGTTGCGCTTGGCCTGGATTTATTGTCAGTACTTATTTCGACATCTGCGAAACTGAAATAGAAGGGGGAATATACCTTTTGATAGATTTCTCCAGCAATGACAAGAGCTTGAGCACGCTCCAACCTCTTGGCCATAGACACCTTCTTGTCGTTCAGAACCTCGTCACAGACATCCCGTAGGACACTCTGAATCTCGAACTTGCTACCTCTCCACGCGGCATTGAGAATTTTGCCTGTGACACGACGCTCGTACTCGCTCTTCTTCTCATCCGTCCAGTCCTCACCTCCCTTCTCCTCCATCTTGGCCATCTCCTCCATAGTCATCTGAGCATCGATAGCACTAGAGATCGTGTTCCATGTCTCCTTAGCGAGTGTTCCCTTATCCTTTAGCCTCGAGAAGAAACCACCGATACCTAAGAACTTCTGCGATTTCAAGAGGGCGGTTGATTTCTGGAGGTAGGTTGTACCGATAGCGTGGAGGATGTCCAAACCGAAAGATTCCATCTTCAAATTCTCGACTTCCAGGCGCGTCTTCTCTTGGAAAGCTTTGGTCACGTCTGGGCCTTTGTCTGTCTCTGTCCATATACTGATTCGGTCAATGAGCTTCTTGGCCAGGGTATCAACGCGCTCCTGTCGCACACGAGCTCGCTCCTTCTCGTATGCTGCCAATTCCTCACGCTGTGCCTTGGAAAGACCAGCCTTCTTCTTCTCCTTCTTTCGCAGCTCCTTCTCTTCTTCCGTCAACCCCGCAGCATTCATCTGCGCATCCTCCTCGGTCTTGTCCATAATAGCCTGTCTCACGGGAATACCCTGCTGTCTTCGAGGCGTCGAGGTTCCGGACGCAGCTGGGCTAACACTTGGCTTCTCAGATGGTACCGCAGTACTGGCTGTTGAGAACGCTGTATCCGTAGACTCCGCAACGCTTGGTGCGGGAACAAATGGCTTTGAACTCTCACCACCTGACGCAGCAGCTCTGACCTTCTCGTCCGCAATACTCTGCTTTTTAGCCTCTGCCTCGCCGGGAAACTCCTCTTCTTCCTCCTCAGCACCCTCCTGCATTGTGATATCCATCGTCTTGGTGAGATCCTTCATTAGAGAGATCTCACCGATCAGATCCACGAATGCCTCACCACCGAATATAGTACCAAAGAACTCAGCAGGGTCCGCAAATCCCTCCGAGGGCTGCGCATGGTCTTTGCCAAACTTGTCATATTGCTTGCGCAGATCTGTGTTGCTGAGTACTTGGTATGCCTCGCCGATAGCCTGGAACTTCTCGTGAGCCGTATCGTCGCCTGGATTCTTGTCTGTATGTGTTAGAATTTGCATGAAGAAGAGCATAGAATCGCCTACCTGGATGTGTTATGATCGCAAGCTTGCGGTATGCCTTCTTAATCTCCAACTCGGTGGCATCGGTCTTGACGCCTAGCGCATCGTAATATGTTGTATCGACGACCATGATGCTTATATTGTTCGCAGAAAAGCTCAGCGGCCGTGAGATTTGTGCAGTCTTCGACTGGTGTGCGGCTTGTTATTGCAGTCGTATGTCGTGCGATCTGCTGGAACTTGGCTGTGAGGCTGAGAGATTTTCGTGTTGATGGTCCGGAAATGACGAGGCGAGGCTCTAGTTTGCAATCAGGATTTTGATAAGAGGGGCAGTCCGATATGCAGATTAATTCACCGCTTCTGAAAGTACAGCAAAAATAATGGAAGATTCTACTTTTTTGAAGATTCGAGAAGCGTTGTTCACTTGGTATACAATTATGATGCTCTATGGGTCAGTATCACCACATTTCGTCATGCGTCTCGCCGCAGCAAGTGGGACTTTATTGCCACCTCTGCCTCGTAAGGCAAGGTTCAAGGATGGAAATTTGTATTCTGTGGAAATATAGGCAGATGCAAACATGCTTGGTTTAAAATCTAAGCAGCTTCCAGACTTTTAGAAACAGGGGAATCTTCGCAAATTTATTTGACACCAGCCTTAGCCATACGCTGGAAGCAGCCCTTGTAAGCCTCGTGGATCTCTGGCACCTTGAAATTGTACTCTGCGAGCTTGTTGACCAATTTGGTGGTATCCAACTCGCAGTTGCTTCGTCCAGCCTTGATAACCTTTGCTTGCTCATCCAATGTGAAGTTCTTCCAGGTGAAGTCTGGGCGGACGTACTCCTTGAAGAGGGAGAGGACTTCGTTGTGGGAGATCGCACCTGGGTTGGTGAAGTTGTAAATTCCAAGATCCTTGTGCTCGGCCATCAGGATAGCGGCTGGAAGGAGATCGTGGAGAATAGTGTTGGAGTTAGGGATATCGACGACACGATCGTACTTGGCAATCTTGGTGACAAAGTTCCGGGAGTGGAGGTCGTCGCTGACTGGCATACGAAGTCTGAGAATGAGAACGTTGGAGTAGTGCTTCATGATCTATAGTCCTGTTAGCTTCATATTTCATCTGGAATATGCTGTACTGACCTCCTCAACGTGTGCCTTAGTCTCGGAATAGAAAGATCCAGCGAAATTGGCCTTGTCGGTCTCCTTGTACCCTGGGCCGCCAATTGGGTGAGTCTCATCGTAGGCGTAGATGCAGCCAGTTGCAAAAACAGTAACGTGGACTCCCTTCTCGTAGGCAACATCAGCCAAGTTGATGGTACCGATAACGTTGTTTCTGATGGTCTCCTCCTTGTGGTCCTCACACCAATCGACGTTAGGACGGCCAGTTGACCCCGCAGCGTTGAGGATGTGGGTTGGCTTGTATTTCTCGATCTCGGCAATGACAGCTTCTCTGTTTTGCATGCGGACGGTAGTTGTGAAGACCTTCTTTCCTGTACACTCGTGAGCTTGTGCGAATCAATTGCAGCAGCTGGGAGAGCTTGCTTACCTTGGCTCTCGAGGAGAGTCTTCAAGTGGCCTGCAACCCATCCCTCACCACCCCAGATCAAGAAAACGTTCTCAGAAGACATGATTGTGATTGTGTAAAGATCGGAATTTATTTCTCTTTTGCTTGTGTTGGTATGGAGATTCAAGTCAAAGGAAGGTAGATGGATGTCGGTGAGGAGGGAAGGAATACGTTTGTTTGGAGGGGCGAGACAACCCTGGGATTTGTAAAGGCTGCAAGGGCTCGAACTAGCTAGATACGACCTTTCGTACACAACATTTTAGTACAGCCACAAACGCCTTCTAGATTTACAAGAATTACACAACATCAGTCATAGGAACTTTGAGATCCTACAGCAGTACATATTACACGGCAACAGTTTTCAGGGGAGTTGTGTTCGCCCATTACTTTCTTTATCGATTGTAGAATGGCGGGGTCGAGATGGCCTGTGTTGAATGTCCCTGGTCCTGACCGCCCTTCACGCCACTTCCACTTCCACCACGGAATTGATGTTGCAGGGGTCAAGAAAAAGGGGCAAGACCAAAACGACTGGTTGACAGCTGGCAACGCTATTGGACTTCAACTTAGGCCACTTCTTGTCACTATTACCACGGATACCAGATCAGATATTCAAGAACCCGAAGAATTCGATACTTTGGCAATTGTCATCTTTACGAGGGCGATCACTTACCAGATTCTCATCTCATCGTGGAATGGACTAAACTCTGGTCTCCATGCCTCGTGTACAAGTGGATCATCGTCCAATGTATGAGACGAGAGAAAAGATCATAATGATTAGTACTTGAGCAAGAACTCTCTCGCGAACTCTCGTCCATGTCCGTCGGTTCAAAACCCTTCCCATCTTTATTTGCCTACACATGCCAACGATATCCATGAGCAGCGGATTAGAAAGCTTCTAGTTCTCCTCGTATTTGTTCTAGCTGACAGAGAAGTCTTGGCTCGGGTTCATGACCTTCGCGTCCACATCCCGTTTCTGAAACCTCGCTTCTTCCCTTCCGGACACTTGTGAAGTGAAGCGACGCGCCTCTACCAAATTTTTATCCCTCCTGTCCTCAGCCTTGCCAGGACAAATACACGACAACTCGACGTACTGTATCCTACAGGATCTTTCCAGGCCTTGGCTCTCCATCCAATGAGCCATTTCTCTTCGACACTCTGTACCGCGCAATAACTTCATTCCAAGCCTCCTTTCCACCTGGACCTCCCTTCAAACGCCGAAGCACCTCAGAGGAACGAAAGAAGGGGCTTCCTCCTCATCACATGACCCTTTCGAACCACAACCATGCCTTCTGAATCTACACAAGAGAATAGCATCCCTCTACTGGATGTTGAAGCCCAGAAGAATGCCGGCGACAAACAGTTCGACGTGGAGACGCCGGTGCCTGCCACACCTGTCGTCACAGCCGGTGCCCGGAAGAAGTTCTTGACATGGACCGCCATTAACATGCTGGCCACTATTGGCATAGTCTTCACCAACAAGGCTATTTTTGATGATCCGAACTTCAAGCTGATGCAGACGTCCTTTGCATCTTTTCATTTCGTATGTACGGGTTTGACGCTGTGGGTGGTGTCGAGGAAGAGCATTGGGGCTTTCGTACCTAAACGAGCTGGAATCGTAGAGATGCTTCCTGTATGTTTCCCAACCTACCTACCTTTTCCACACAAAAAAATTTCGGGATCTGTATTGACGCTCAGGCTTAGCTTGCTTTTTCAATGTGTCTGAACGTCGTTCTTCCCAATCTCTCACTGGCTTTCTCCACCGTCACAGTGTACCAACTCTGCCGAGTCCTCTTGACTCCCATGACCGCCATCATCAACTACACTTTCTACGGCGCCACCATCCCCCGGAACGCCGCTCTGGCTTTGATTCCCGTCTGTATCGGCGTAGGCGTGACGTCCTATTATGACACCAAGCCCGCTACCTCAGACGCAGTGCAAACTACCAGCACCATCGGAATTATGTTCGCGCTCTCCGGTGTGCTGGCTTCATCAGCATACACGGTCCTCATTGGTGCCTATCACAAGAAGCTCCAGATGTCTTCTTCGCAACTCTTGCTCAACCAAGCGCCCATCTCGTCCGTTATGCTCATGTTCGCTGTGCCTATCGTGGATAAGATCCCCGTGCTAGGCGATGTACCGCAGTATCGCTGGATGATGATTTTGATGAGCGGTGGCTTTGCCGCGCTAATCAATATCAGTCAGTTCTTCATCATTGCTGGAAGTGGACCGGTCAGCTCTACAGTTGTCGGTCATTTGAAGACGGTCAGTATTGTTAGTATTGGGTGGGCCCTGTCTGGTAGGGGTTTGACGGATAAGAGTGCCTTGGGCATTGTGATGACTGTTGCGGGTATCGTCATGTGAGTACTCCGAAGACGAATTGAATTATGGCGACTAATGGATTTAGATACTCCAACATTATGTTGAGCAGATCAAAGAAGTGATCCGTGAAATGATGGATTCGAGAATCGGGAGATTCATATCGTGTCGTCAGAAGTACAGGTTTTCTCACCATTGTAACAAAATGTTCAGGTCAGGTCCTGGTAGTGTTCTAGCCCATCGAGGGCCACTGTGTTATTTACTTTGTTTGTCACGATAGGTTTAGCAGCATTGATAGTATTGTACTATCACTTGGAATGGGAGTCATCATTATTTTCCTTGGTCAAATGTATTATGTTTTTCTATTATTTTCCATGTAAATAGACATTCTTGTAGTACGTCCGCTCGCTCGACTAGCCCAGCCTAATTCACTTCTGGGAGAGTTGGCTGTATAATGTAGCGCCTCCGAGCGCAAGTATGATACCCAGAGCATCCTTGATGGTCATTTCTCGCCCTTCGCTAACCCAGCCGTATGTGAGGATAAGAATTGTTTTCACACTGTGCAATGTTAAGACTTGCTGAGGGGGTTTTCGTCGAGAGTATATGCTTACTTTGATGCAACGTTGAATGTTAAAGCACTCATTCGTCCAATGATAAGAAATTGACTCAGGTTCTACAGCCAGGTTAGCCAGAATCTCTATGCCGGGACCGAGGAGTAGTTCTTACCAGCGCAGCGGCAGCAATACCAGACAAAAACAACGCAATAAGCGTATCATTCGGAATTATCTGAATATTCGGAACAGTATCGAAAAACGGCGCGACGAAAACTAAAAGCAGCACTGAGATGGGTGCTTGGTTTAGGAGCAGCTGTGGGCTCGAAACTGCGAAATCCTTCATCTTCTTCCCGATCCAAACTTGATAGAAAGCTGTCACTGTGAAGGCGGCCACTGCGATTGATGCGCCCAAAGTTGTCGTCCCTGCTGCGTTGGAATTTGTGAGTGAGACGCCTATGCATACTGCTGCTAGAGCGACAATTGTGAGGCCCGCGACAGTCTTGCCTAGGAAGAAGTATTGGAGGACCGCAACGCAGGGTGTGGTCATGATTTTAGCCAACCTAAACTCCAATTAGTCTGGAAGTTCCGTAGATGTAGAGAATGCCATACTGATAAAATCCAACAGAATTATATGCCAAAGACAAGTTTCCCAAAATCAAGAAGCCGGCAAAGAAACTGCAAAGCGGGATCATCTGCATGAACGGCAGCCGTACGGGCACGAATAAATTGAACGGTGATCGACTGGCGATCCAGAGGACGATTGTTGTACATGTGAAATGCCACATTGCGAAGGAGATTTGCATGTTCTTCAATTGAGGGTCTCGGAAGATCCTGAATGAAATACTGTCAGCCATTGTCCACCAGCCGGAACTTCGAGACCTAGATAGGGATGTGCGAACTGTCGGCAGTCATACCATTTGTTTAGAAACACCAGCGTTACAGTACTGGCAATATTGAGAAGAATACATGCCATATCAATGATACGGCTCGCGGTGGTCTGCGGTTTGGGGGGATCTCCAGTCACTTTGTCCTTGTCCTGGTGGATCTCCCCATCCACCAGGCCCATCTTGCTCATCTCCAAATCCTCATCTTCGTGCTTTTTGTTCATGGTTGCAAAATGGGCGTGAGGTCGCAGACCAGTGAAGAATTGAAGGCGCTCGTATTTCTTCTCAGGGGCTCCCAGCGGTGGTCAGATTCGAGTCAGTCGCAAGAATGTGCTTAATGAACGTGGTGAGGCAATACGGCCAGACGTCGCACAACGAGTATTCGATTCAAAACATGCCTTGTCGACCAGAAAATGCAGTTGGGAGCAAAGATGGAGTCGTTTCGTTTGGGCGTGAACAGAGAGAACACTTTTCTTCGTGTACCTCCGCACCGTAAGCTACCCAAGTTGGATGGCTATGGCTATATTTGACGTAGCATTCTGGCGGCACAGAATTCAGGGGCCTGCGCGAGGCTGAGCTTAGCTACTGCAGCCTCTTATTGGGCCCGTACCAAGCAATCAAGCACCCAAGCAGGCACCACGCCAGACTGCCAGACTGCCAGACTCCGCGAGAGCGCCGCCTGGCCCAATAATGTACCCGAAGAAGAAACGGCGAGCCGGACTTTTCTGATAATCTCCTGGCAGGGCAGGCAAACTTCAATTATCCAGTTTCCACCACTCAGTGCAAAGGTACAATCCGACTTCTGCACATAAAAGACCTCTCCTCCAGCTTATTTCGCATGTCTGAGTAGCAGCTCCAACCCTCTTTCCTTCAGCGTTTCCCCAGCTTAAAGATAACTCATCTCATCCCGTCTATCCCGTCATCCCATCTGTTTGCTGAGCTCGGTTACGCGAACCCTGCATTACGAAGTTAGTAAGGAGAGCTTATTACAGCACGCTGCCCGTCCGTATCATCTCCACAGTCAGCAAAAAAAAGGACGACCACCACCTGCAGTTCCTGCAAACTTTCACCCTCCCCACTCTTCTCTCCCAGCCACCGCTACAATGGGTGTCCTAGGCCAACTGTTGTATCTTTCCATTCACCCAAATCAATTGAGGGCAATTCTGCAATGGTAAGTCCGCACCTTCATCTGCATGTCATCTGTTCTTCAACTGACCAATTGCCCCCTAGGAAAATATGGCACGACCCTGTACACACGCGGAATCCCGAGAAGGAATCTGCGAACCTGCGAGAATGCTTCAAATACCTTGAGATGACCAGTCGAAGTTTCAGCTCCGTCATTCAAGAGCTCAACCCAGAACTGCTCGTCCCAGTTGCGCTCTTCTACCTTATTCTGCGGGGTCTGGATACGATCGAAGATGACATGACAATTCCCCTGGAGACGAAAGAGCCAAAGTTGAGGAATTTCCAGGACATACTCGAGGAGGATGGCTGGACATTCAACGAGAATGGACCCAACGAGAAGGACCGAGAGCTATTGGTGCATTTCGATGTGGTGATCGCAGAGTTCAAATTGGTCAAGCCAGCATACAGAGATATCATCAAGGATATCACCGAGAAGATGGGCAATGGTATGGCCGACTATGCAAACAACGCGGAGCACAATATTCATGGCGTAAATACCATAAAGGACTACGAGCTGTACTGTCATTACGTCGCTGGTCTGGTTGGAGACGGTCTCACAAGATTATTCGTGGAGAGCAAGCTTGCAAACCCTGCACTCCTCAAACGACCAGAACTTTCCGAGTCGATGGGCCAGTTTCTACAGAAGACAAACATCATCCGTGATATTAGAGAGGATTTCGATGACAAGAGACGGTTCTGGCCCAAGGAGATCTGGTCCAAGCATGTCACCAAGTTTGATGACCTATTTGATCCCAAGAATATCGACATTGCCATCAACTGCAGTTCAGAAATGGTTCTCAACTCTCTCCGCCATGCTGATGAGTGTTTATTTTACATGGCCGGTATCAAGGATCAGAGTGTGTTCAACTTCGTCGCAATCCCACAATCAATGGCCATTGCCACCTTGGAGCTTGTGTTCCACAATCCAGACATCTTCAAGAAGAATGTCAAGATCACAAAGGGTGATGCTTGCCAGCTGATGATGGAGTCATCACAGAACCTGAGGTCGGTTTGTGAGATCTTCAAGAGGTATATTGCGAAGATCCACAAGAAGAATACTCCCAAGGATCCCAACTATCTCGAGATCAGCATTGCCTGCGCCAAGGTAAGAAAATTCTGTTTGGTCGGGAGTTCATTGCTAACGAATCAGGTCGAACAATTTATCGAGTCGATCTTCCCAACTCAAGATCCCAAGGCCCTGTCTCTTATCCACAAGGGCGAGATTGCACCTTCGGATGCGAAGAAGGCTGCGGAGGACTCTGAGGCAAAGAAGGATGTCTTCTTCCTCTTGCTCGCAGTTTTGGGAACTTTGGCCGTCATCTCGGGGTTGATGGTAAGTATTGCACAGACTCAGCTGGGCTTTGCTAACAGAAAACAGATCGGCGCTGCATATTTGGCAGGTGCACGCTTTGACATTGCTCTAAAGGAGCTTACTCAAGGCAACGTCTTCCCCAAGGCTGGTGAGAAAGCAGTACCATCACCCATGCATGGAGAGCTATGATTGCTCTTCTCGCCTGTTTTATATATCACGACTGTCCATATTCCACGGCGTTCTCTGGGGCTGGGAGCGATGTACTCTGTACCATAAGTCTAACCTAATAATCATTGCAATGAAGATGCAATTTGTGATATCCTAACCTGCCAATCCTAGCTTGCATTTCGTTTGCCATTTCGGGGTTCTCCTCGATGGACTGTGGGCCAGTCAGATATAGCACGGATGTCAAATTGCAATTCGGTCTTTTCAATGACTGTTGGTTGTGCCGAAGATGTGCTGAAATTCATGCTGCGATTATCCTGTGATGGGAACGACTTCTGCAGACCTCTCTTCTCAGTAGAGAGGGGCAGTTGGCGGATTGCATACATACTCAAGGCGAGTGATACTTGTGAGTCGTAAATGGAATAAGGCTGATGTGAAGTTGCGGTCTTGCTGGAATTTAGTCGAGGATTAAATGGGGAAAGGAGTCCTGCTTGCTTGTGTTATTCAGCGTCGTATTTCTGCAATAAATATCGCTGTATCCCGCTTTTACTTGCTGTTTCTCCGTGCCTTCCTACTCCGTTGTGACGAGACACTTCCAAGAATCAAGACGTGTGTCTTGTCTTGACTGAATACGCTCTTCGATCTCCATTTGGTTGCTGGCAATGGCGACATCCAATGCCTCCTCTGTTTACCTTTAAGTGTCGGAGAAAGTGGTTGCTGCGTCTCGAAAGCGAACACTCAATGTCGGCCTTGGCAACCGCGAAAAATTATATCATGGCCATGTTCTCTTGAAACAATCGCCCTCTCGAGTTCCTGCTGCCATGTTTTCTTCGACCTCATTGTGTCAGAATGCACCAGATCGGCATGTACTGAATGATCTATAACCCAAACCAGGTCTGCAGCTTGCGGATAGAAGTCCTCCATCTACGAAGTAACAACTTTTGGTTGATACAGTATTTCTACAAGGCTTGCTCATCTTATGTATCAGTCACCCACGTCGCAAAATCACAGCACACGATCTGAATAGCAGCTATCTTCGATCTGCCTCAGAAGCCAACGGCACCCGCGCGCACGTCGCTTCTGGCATCCGTACAGCACCGAAAGTTTCACATCGTCCATCTATGCAAATAAGCACATTTCCACCATCAACGTAAGAAACTTAGGACAAACCGTGATCATCGCAAGATGCATCCCAACCCGTCCCTAACAGATTACGTTCCCGAGTGAGAAGCAGTATCAGCACTCATGGAGGTTAAGATTCGATTTCGATTCCGGAAAATGGTTCGCCCTTTGGCTCAGTCAACCCGTCATCTGTTTCCGTACGGATGCCGGGCCGGGGTTTTGGCTTTCTTTGGGGCGTGGATGAGATCACTTTTTGCTTCTTTTTCGGACTGCGGGTTGTGAGTGGATCTTTTTGGCACTTTTGTTGACGCCGGCGCGACGTGACGCGTTAGCGAGGAGGGTATTCCGAGTCTTGGCATGCGAGACAGCGGAGTGATGTCTGAGGGTGCGCGGCTCTGAGTGGGAGCTTAAGATTAAGATATGTCAAGAGTTTGCAAGAGTTTCTTGGCTATTCATCATCAATCTTCTCTTCAGTCTCCAAAACATAAGTCAGTTCTCTCACCCTACTGTGAACTTACCTGGATAGCCCTCGCTTTTGAACCGCTTAGCTTCCGTCGCCGTTTCCCATAGTGAATCAGTCAATCATACCGATGTGGAGTTCTAGCTTCAAGTTGGCACTGAAGGCTCTCCGAGATCTTGTCTGCTCTGTTCAGCTTGAGAGTTAAATACCGTACAGTCCAGCAAAATTTGCCAAGCTACGCCAGGTAATGCGACACTCGCAGTCAGTGTGAAGTGTGCTTCTAATTAGCTCAGCTTATCTCGCTGCAACCTCATTCGCTCATCCTAATGGCAACTTGCTCGGTATGGGTGAATATCCAGGGCCAGCTTTGAAGTCCGAAAGTATTTGTTCCTTTCTGTCCAATTTTTTCAGGTTCTTCGAGTCCGTGTTACTGGACTTCATCTTCGAGGATCGAGTACACTGTCAAGCTCGTCCTGCTGGATGCCTATCAGAAACTGGAACTTGAACTTTTCTGGCTTTTATGTTCTAGAGTCACGATTGCAAAGAAGTCAATTGATGTCATCTGTCATCAGAAAGAGAAGAAGTGGAGTTCCATTCAAATATCGCCCGAAGGCACGAATACACGCAAAGACCGAAGTGGTGGACCAGCACCAACTTCCCGCTTCTAAATCACACAATCGCCACCAACAGCACACTCCACAGACAAACAAGCCACCAGTCTCAAATCTGAAGCCCGAAGGCCACGAAAACACGCACCAGACAGGCAACACCACCACCCTACGCCAATCTTCCCTTGATACGAGCACGAGGCTCCCGACCACGGTGGTGCTGTCTCCAGGCCCGTTGTCTCGCCAATCTGCTCTGTCCGCCGTTGTTGGCGCGACGTCTTCGGCGCTGTCTCTCTCGCTCTCGCTCCGCTGCCTCCTCTGCCAGAATGGCTGGTCCGTCTCTCTCCCACTCCTCAACGCTCCAGATGGTGATAATACTTCTGTAGGTTCGGACGAAGTGCGATGGTGCTTGGTTGACGTAGGGAGGGAAATCTGGGCCTTGGTAGTCCACGATTCCGTCGTCGTCGCTCATCTCCTCGTCCTCGTCCTCGTCTTCCGTCTGATCGGGGTCAGCGGCTGGTCCATCGTCCTGGTGGTCTGGAGTGGATGGGTCGGAGATGGTACGGTGGGGAGAGGGAGGAACTGAGATGGTTCGGTCTGGGTCGTAGTCGTTTGGAGGAGAGGGGGTGGAGAAGATGGTATGGTCGGGAAAGAAGTTGCGGATAGGAGAAGGGGAGTCGGTGATGGTGCGGTTTGGAGAGTAGGAGTAGGAGGGGAAGGAGATGGGAGGGGAAGGGGTTCTGAAGGCGCCCGCTTCTGCGTCCTCGTCCTCGTCTTCTCCGTTAACCGAGCGTACATCATCTGGGATGATGATGACGGGGTTGTCATCCTCTTCTTCCTCGTCATCCCACAATCTGATCTCAACAGCTGGCTCCGAGATTTCACTCTCATCATCGCCGTCGTCGTCATCGCCAATGTGAACCATCCCATCCGATACAACGGACGGCGAACGAATCACCGCCATTGCACCGGATGGAGATGGAGCACGGACTGATCCCTCCAAATCCAAAGTTGAGACATCGTCGTCGTAAAGACCGAAGTTCTCGTTGTAGAAGAACTTCATCCCAGGAGGGAAGACGGCTCCTCTCGGTGGTGATGGGGCTAGTTGAGGACGAGCGACACGCTGGTTGCTCATGCTTCGGAGTGGGCTCTGAGCTCCATTCGGGTTCTGTCTTCTGGTTCGGACCATTGTTGCTGTTGCTGGTTGTTGTTGAGATGGAGAGATGAGATCGGGTGGTTGGGGTGAGAGGAGTGAGAGTGTGTGTTGTAGATCGGAAGAAGGGTCTGGTATTCGATTTATGTTGTGGTGAAGAACGAAGTGCTTGACTGTTGATGAGAGAGAGTTGTCTCTGCGATTGAAGTTGCAGTGGACCTTGGGAAGAAGAATCGTCAGAGCTGTCGTTGCTGAAGAGGAAAGAAAGAGAAAGTTTGAGGTCCTGAGGGAGGGGGATAATTTGTAGTTCTCTACAGCTGAAGCCATCGTCGCTATGGATAGTATTTCGTATTGTTTTCAGTTCCGATTGAGTTTCGACTTGTTGCTCGCTTGCTATTGTAAGGTGGAACACAATAGGGTCACGATTAAGCGAGGCCAGCTTGGAGGAAACAAATGGGCGGAACCGGTGACGGAACTCGCAATCAGAATTGAGGAAGCGCATGAGTCTGATCACTACTATCGATTACTATTGTGAACATAATTATCTGCCTGTGTTCGATTACAGACCTTGAACATCAATGGAAATATTCCTGCGTAACCGAATCCGGGTTCTGTGGACCCATTTCACCCAAAGCATTCACTTTTTTTTTCTACAAGGTCCTTTCCGCACTTACAATGCCAACACCTAGCTGAAATAAAACGCAATTGACATTTGATTGCTTCGCTGCCAGAAGAAAGAACACTAGCTGGTCTTCGTATTTAATTCTCTCAAACAAAAGATTGCCAAAACCATAGAAGAAGTAGCAGCAATGTCCGGAAGTGCAATCTAATATGCTTACCCATCAATTCAGTGATACCTCTCATTTATGCAGTCTAGAACGTGAATTAATTTCCATGGGGTTGGGGTTCTCTCGTGCAGGTCTTCAACCCTCTCGATTCATTGATTTTTAGGTGTTTGTTGACATGGGCATTAAGCGAAGCAGCGGAGTCGTAGCGGCAACTTCAGAATTTAGGCACCGCCCAATCGCAATTCCCACTTTGCATTGTAATGCAGGAATAACAGGGCTTTGTTTCGCCATTTTTTGACTCTTTCGGTGCAGTATAGATGTTTATCTAGGTGCCTATGGGGTCTTAAGCCAAGGAATTTTCTGGTCCAACCTCAATTCACACTGTTTACTAGCTCAGCACAAGAACCATGGGGGAGAATTCAAGGCGTCAAATGATACCAAAGATACACCAAATATAGTTCAATCTGAAATTCTCGAGATCGAAGGCGTTCCGGACCACTCAATGTTGGACCCTGAAACCTGGCTTATTTGCCTCCTATACATGTCGTGGTACATGGTCAGGACATTTGATGTATCCCACCAGCTCAGCAGGTGCGATAACTTAAGAAACATGGGAATGTCCCCGTTTCGTACTCGGACCGGACTTGTTGAGCAGGCAAGATGGGCAGGAAGTTGTGGCCGCTTAAATAAGCCACGCCAAGACAACCATCTCCCCTTTTCTACGTTTCCTCATACTTATACTCATTCTCTCCTAACTAATTCCCTTATCTTTCTCTGCCGCTGTCAATTCGGTCTATACATGTAATGGATGCGATGTATTCCGCGAAAGCCTAATTTGAAGACTCTCTACCTATCAATCCGCATCTATCACATTCGTAAGGATGTTATCTTTCTAGGCTGGAATATGTTTGATAGGTCTACCAGTTCTGCTAGTCGCATGAACGCTATGAATCAACGTGTTTCAAAGTCATCGGTGGGAATGCTTGGCAGTGGCTGTCTGGCAATGGCTGAAGATGTGGCCACAGGTTGTCGCGCCGAACGGCCTCCCTTGCATCACTGCATGCAGTTCATCAGAAATTCGAACACTTCGTGCAGGAATGGCGCAAGCAAAGGCTTTGGAACCTTCCGCGGCAACGAACCTGGCCTATAGGATCGAGCTGGTGGCTTCTAGAACATCACTGGAACGGCCGAAGAATATATTGGTTATGATTGTGGAGCCGCTCCTTACTGGACGTTCTGCCAGCGAGGTACGAAACCGTCTTCCCAACGAGGTGCTCAATGGTGATGTTTATATTGGCCCTTACATATTTCGATCATCATTCTTGAATTCGAAATTGCTGCTGCAGGTGTCGTAGCATTGCTGCAGCTTCCCGTCTTCCGGTTGGTGGATCAGAGGTCGAGCTCCCGTGTCAGGCGCCGCAGACAAAAGGGGTAGATATCAGCCATGTACTTTCAGACAAGCGAAGTGTTTGTACTGGTCGAGGTAACCGGTCGGACTGGAGCAACCGAGTCGGTGCCAATTAATCTCCCCTGTCAGATGCACGACAAGATATGGTCTCGCAAGTAGACAAGGGCATTCATCGCTTTGCGACTCCAGAAGAGGTTCTGAATAGAAACGCGAACGCTGCATTGTTTTGTTACTTCGGCTGGCGAGCTTTCGAAGACCCATAAAGCGCGTGTATTGCTCGAGATGTCTCCTCTTTTCTTTTTCAAGCACAGAGACCTCGGATTACTTTAAGATGCAGTCAATCACATACTTTCTCCTTTTGGCTATTGTGACTTTGGTAGGAGCTCTAATCCCACATGACGAGGCTGCAAACTCCAAGCGATCCACGCCACCCGAGTCTGCCAAGAACTCTCCTCGCACAAGTGGAGGACTTTTTCTGAATAAAAAAACTTCCAGTGAGTCAATTGAGATACCTTTGAGCTAAATCCAAGCTGATTCATACTAGAATTTACCGTCAAGGGTAATAAATTGCCAGAAGTTGATGTATGTTTACTTTCGCGTGCTGATGCTGCATCCCTACCTCTCTCACTGTTGCGACATAATACTACGATACTTTCGTATCCGCAGATGATATATTCGAATCCTTGAATGATAGCGTCAAATGTTCGGAAGATGGTTCATAATCTAAGTAGCTATCTACGACTGGTTCCACTAACTCACATCTTGTCGTAGTTCAACATCGGTGAATCTTATGCGGGTTCCTTACCAATTGGTCCTCCTACTGCAGCGAATGCAAGTGCAAATAGTCTCTTGTTCTGGTTCTTTCCATCAAAAAATCCTGCGGCAAACAGGGAAATTGTTATTTGGCTCAGTGGTGGACCTGGCTGTAGCTCCCTTTCAGGAGTATTCCAAGAGAGCGGTAACTCATCTGTCCTGCTAATGCAAAGCCCTTCTAACATCTAACAGGGCCCTTTATCTGGCAACCCGGAACATACGAGCCCATTCCCAATCGTAAGTTATGGTTTAATAACTTCACCCTGCTCCAAGAGCCCCTTTCATAGCCGAAACGCTCCATGGCGCTCCCCAACTTCGAACAAAGAGCTGACAGCTAGGACAGCTTACAGCTGGAACAAGCTCACGCATGTGGTCTACATCGACCAGCCTGTTGGAACTGGGTTTTCAAAAGGAAACATCTCAGTCAGTGATGAGATCGATGTCGCTAATCACTACATGGGATTCGTGAGTACAGGCCCGTGTTTTCCTTGGGCTGAATGGTGGAGACAGAAGACGTACTTTCGCGAAGGATTCCCCGTGCTGACTTTCGTAAAGTGGAAAAACTTCGTCGATACTTTTTCTATCCAGGGTTACAAGATATACTTCGCCGGTTTCGGCGCAGTTCATTCCATACATATCGAATTCAATGCTAGATAATGGCAACAAAACATATTTCAATGTCTCAGGTGTTTACATCAGTGATCCCGCGATCAACTACCCAGAGACTTTGCGAGAAGGTATGAGAGAATTCGTCTGGTTGCCGAATTACCACCAGAGCTAATTGATCCAGTTCCCGTTGTACCCATACTTGAGAAGTAGGCAACCACGATCCTGTCTTTCCAGATTCCGAAGAATATGTCTGACTAGCGTCTAGGTACAAAAGTGTCCTCGGCCTGGATGAAAGCATTGTGACCGGATTCAGAGCTCGAGCAGACTCATGTGGCTACACAAACTATTATAACTAGCACACCTCCACTTTTCCTCCACCGGGTCCAATTCCAGCCCCTCCAACCCTGCCAAACTGCGCTCTTTGGGCTGAGATAATCAACAAAGCAATCCAAGCGAACCCGTGCTTCAACGTGTATCACCTTACAGACTACTGTCCCTACCTCTGGTCTGAACTCGGATATCCCGGGTTTGGAGGTGGCCCAAGAAACTACTTCAGCCGTACTGACGTTCAGAAAGCCATCAATGCACCACGTACAAAGCTCTGGGTCTGTGAGCCCAAGCCCATTATCTTTGAGGGTAGCGCCCTAGGCGATGGATCGCTCCCTTCTGGGCTTGAGCCCCTTCCATCCGTGGTTGACCGCACTCAAAACGTCATCATTGCACACGGCCTCCTTGACTTCTTGCTTTTCGCTGATGGATCTCTAATCACCTTACAGAACATGGTTAGACTTACTCTGCAGCCTCCAGTCACGGCTCCTGCATGATAAAACTCAGGTTGGGCACAAGCTAACTGCTTCAGACCTGGGGTGGCCTCCAAGGCTTCCGTATGCCTCCCAGTTCATCATTGAACTTCTTCGTCCCTTTCCACAACAGTATCGCAACTATTGGCGATTTTCTCAACAACCCTATTCCATATCCGCCACCCCAGTACGATACCGCTGGTATCGGATACCAAGGTATCACACACTCCGAACGTGGTTTAACTTTCGTAAAGACCAACCTCGCCGGTCATTTCCTGGCGCAATACACGCCAGGAGCTGCTTACAGACAGCTGGAGTTCCTCTTAGGAAGGATCTCGAGCTTGGAAGAGATCGGGCCATACACAACTGGATAGAGCTGCTTTGTAGTGCAAGTCTATCGGGGCACCAACTGGAGAAACGCTGGGTGGATGTTGGAGAGAAAATCCCAAGAGGCCTCATATCATTCTTATTTAATGTTTTAATACAATAGAAACTACTCGCAGTGACCTCAGCTACCTCCCCGGAACTGTTGACGAGTTACTCAGACCTGGCCGACCACTGATCTGCGCTGAGATGTTGTCTGGTGAGGACCAAGCGAGGAAGGCATTCTAAATTTCCAGGTCATGGCTCTTCGCACTCAAACTTTGACATTTGAAAGGCAGGCAAGCGTGGACTGGATGAGAAATGGCAGTGAAGTAGGTTGTCTAGTTCTGGATGAATTAATAATCTACTTATTTTATGCTGGTGTTGATAGCCATAGCTTATTTGATTTGGCAATCAGACTTTGTTGGCTCATTATGCGGTAGAGTCACTTCCTGGAAGTCGCCTCAACCTTCTATCGGATAAGGGTCGCGAGCCGCAGTTCTGATTCATTTCCGTGTTACTGCCGACAAATAGTATGGCGAAAAGTTTGATTACAAGATATCCGGGTAACGGGTTATCAGCATGCAGACGTATAGCGTAACCGCACTGCGCTTATTTTGTCGGCCGCTGATAATTGACGGCCACCACCAGCTCTGGCATGGATGCCTGACTGATTTGTGGACTATGTCAATGTCACGACGTATTTAGGGGACATAAGGGGTTTGGAATCATCGCCAGGGTATGAAGTAGGCTGTCAGATATTTTAGATCCGCTGTTGTATATAATGTCAAGCATACCTCTTCAGAGGCACTTTCTTCTAGCAGACTCGTCCATCGCAGAAATTCTTCATCTATAAATTTGATTCACAGCTCGGCCTCACGACGTAATTCACTGAACTCATTTGAACGTTCCTGTAATGGATCAGCTCGCGCAACTTCCAGATGACTTCTTTGTGACTAGCTCTCAGTTCACAAAAACGGTATATCGTGATGACTATCCAAAGTTGGATGTCACTCAAAGATCCTTTTCTCAGAAGGGAAAGGTGGTTGTAATCACCGGAGCAAGTCAGGGGCTCGGACGAAAGGTCTGCCTCTTCCCAAGCGTGTTGTCCGATTATATCTGATCTCAAATACAGGCGTTCGCTGCTTCGTTCGCCAGAGCAGGGGCGAAAGCAATTTTTCTCGTCGCACGAAACGGCACAGAACTCGAAGCAACGACGCAGGATCTCAAGAAGATCAACCCAAATGTTTCTGTCATAGCTCGATCCGTAGATATACGCAACGAAATCACTGTCCGTAGCCTATTCGCAGACATCGAGTCGGAGTTCGGTACAGCAGATGTTTTGATCAACAACGCTGGCTCTGGCAAATCGGCGCTTCCAATCAAAGACGTCGATGTTACTGACTTCTGGTATGACTTCGTGAGTCTAACATATGTCTCCTATGTGGAGAATCTACTAACGCCAAGCGAAGGAGGTCAACGTGAAAGGCACACTCCTCATGACCCAGGAGTTCTTGAAGCTTGTAGGAGACACCAAGCCAGCTACAATCATCAACATCACCAGCGCTGCCGCCATCGCAATTCTACCCAGTACATCGAGCTACTCGCTCTCGAAGCTAGTCCAAGTACAGATCCAGCGATTCGTCGCAGCTGAGAATCCAAACGTCGTCGCGGTATCGCTCCATCCTGGTACGGTCCATACGGCTATCACGAAGCCTGCATTTGTGAAGTTCTCAAAGGATACTTTTGCGCTGGCCGGAGGAGTGGCTGTGTGGCTCGCTTCAGAACAAGCGAAGTTCATGAATGGAAGGTATATGGGCGTGAACTGGTCTGTAGATGAACTTATTGAGCGCCAGGATGAGATCGTTGCCAAAGGAGAGCTCCTTATGGAACTGCAAGGGTCTTTTGGGAAGTCCCAGTTCTAGGTATATATCGCAGTAGAGGTCCGATGATCATGAAGTCTCGTTCCGAAGATCCTCTGTGTTTTGCTGATGTATCACGACTTCAGTGGTTCAGCAGAATCCAATGGCATTTCATTGCGATACGACAAGATAAGGTGGTTCATCGGTATCATCGAAGTATAGTGGTTGTCGATGGCGCGCAATTGTCGGGACTTAGAATGGTCTATCTCTTCTGGGTGGGGAACAATTTGAAGGGCGATTCTAAATAAGAAGAGACTTTGTTCCCATCCGCTCCATTGCGACTGTCCAAGGACACCCACTATTTCCAGTGAGTGGTTTCGTCTCGGGACCTGTCTCCTCTTGCATTTTCCAGAATTCTTCCATGACATCTAAGGAGTTCCAGAGCATGCCCAGAGGATGCCCCGCAGCTTCGGCGCCTTCAAGCACTGTCCGGAAGCTATCCTTCTCCTCATCTGGAACCATACAGCCAGCAACGCAGAATGGGAATGCAATGCGGACGATCAGATGCTGGGGAAGGGCTTTGATGGCAGTAAGGCATTTCGCCACAGTCAGTCGTACTGCAGGATTCCGAGAAGAATTGCCCCACAGAACAACAGATAGATAAAGTTGTGCAGATAGCGCATAGATCTCTGTTACCTGATCAGAGATATGGTTGATATATACCGGGCAATCCGCTGACTGCTTAAGACTGCTCAAGCCATTGGTCAGACTATTCTCGATGGTTGCACCTTTCCGGTAAAGCATTGGGATGTCCAAGGTCCCCACTTTCTGCATACCAATTTTCCATGCTTCCAAATTGGTAGTTTCTCGCATCGCAATCATTGCCCAGTTCTTGCATCCCATGAGTTTATCTAGCCGGATTTTGTCATCCTCAAGATATGTCAAGTATTCAATTGATTGAGTAGCGGAAGGCCTCAGACCAAAACAGGCACATCGTATAATATCAGCCCAGACATAAGTAGTCATGTAGAAATTTACGCCAAAAACGTCTCCGTGGGAGGTTTCTGGGAGTTGGGAGATATCGTCCTTGCTCACGATGGGTAGGGCTAGCGACGTTGATGCCTGCGCGAGGCCATTTCCAATTACCCAGAGTACGGTTCCGGCGGCGTCAAGATGGAACTCCCAATCATGTTTGTAACCCCTGAAATACTTTGTCTCTCTGAAGACCTCGATGGACAGAAGCTGTACAGTACAGGCAAGTATCTCAACACCAGTTCTCAGAAGCTCAAGGCTACCCGAGAGTTTGGAGAGGCATTCGATTTGCTGTCGAAGCTCTACTATTGCTAGAGTATGGTATTCGTCTAGGTTCTTCGAAAGCTCTGGTTCCGCACTACTGTCTCCGCCGTGATGAAATATAATTTGAGTCAAAGAACCGAAGGCTAAAGTTGAGTAGCTGTATGATTTAGATGTCAGCAAATCACGACTTCATGGAGCAACTTGGAAGCCTATGATGCAACAAGCGGTTCGGACAGCTTACTATGCAGCCTTCGATCGAAGGATCAGGGCTAGTAGCCAACCTCGATCCTGACTGGATACAGAAGGCTGGTAGAAGTAGAATTGTAGCGGGAAAATATTATCAAGGTAATTCATGATTACAGAAAAGTCCTTCTCGCTCGTTACTGGCTTCTGCTGGACAGATGGAAGGATAGGTATAAGAGACGAAGATGAAAGCCCAGGGCCCTTCTCCTTCTTGTCGCTAGCTTGGGGGACAGAACCTCTAATTGGCTTTGCCAATGTCTGTTCACCAGTGGGCTGTTGATAAGCAGTGAAGGTAGAAGGCCAGGGATCGCGCACAGGAAGCGTAGTCTTGCCATCGACCTTGTTGCTAAATGTCTGCCGCTCGGGTCTGGCTTCCACAGAAAACTGGCTTTGGTACGCCTCTGTTAACTTCGATGCTGGATCTTCAGGACTACTGGGTGCAAGGGACTGGGATTTGAAGCCTCTTGCCGTCCTTTTGGAAACTCGGAATGATCTCCTAGCTTTCAGGCTTTCGCTGACTGCTCGCTACGCCAATATCAGCATTCCTTTAACATATTGTCGTCTAGCCGAGGAGAGATATCTTCGAGTTGGTGCTATGACATCGATTTTGAGGATGTAGCCTAACAAAATTGAGCGCGAAATTGAAGATTTCTTACCTGTATCTTTTCAAGTTCTGACTTTTGTTCCTCCATATCGTGCATCTTTTGGAAGTCAGTGAAGTGCCACAAATACACACCCTAGGCTGGCACTTCAATACCGAAAAGTGCACTGAGCTCTCAGTCTTCTCAAAAAGGATGACAAAGATCACAACACAACCTCACAACATTGAAGAAAACTCACGAATTGGGGGCGCTCGCCATATCCATGACAGGTGATATTTCGGAATGAGCATGGGCCACAGCTTGGCTTCAAATCTATAAAGACGACTGCTTAGAGAGGGTTGGGCTTTCAAGAGCAAGGTAATAGTGGGGAAATGGGACAAGAATATTTTCAAAATCAGATCAATACCATCGCACTTCTTCCTCCTAGCATACACAGTCAGTGGGATGGTCATATGTCAAAAGGAACTGATAGAATCCGGATCTGGCTATCGCCGTCCAGAGACGGAGAGAACAAATGGACAACGAGACAAGCGAGGGTCCACTAACCGAATTCTACATGTCCAACACCCCGAGTGACTTCTTACAGATGCCATAGGGCCGGTTCTCCAAGGGCTGAAGCTTGTGCGTAGTCACATAGGTAGGCTGGCGAGATGACAAGTGCCGCTGGGCGAAGTGCGGTGTGGCTTCAATCAGAAGAGGAAATCATAGTATGTGTATCGAATTCAGTCATCTGCAAAGACACCTGTCAATGCTAAACTTGTGTCTCTCATACGAACGAGAGGAGCTGAAGTTAGCGATGTGCTTTGTTGTTTGTAGGTAGGGGTTGTTTCGTTTCGTTTCATATTTTGTTGTTACTGCTACTATTTCTGTCTTCTTTCTTACAGTACGGCACTTTAATCTACCCACTGGGCACTGGCTTACTCCTCTCCTCTCCTATCCTGGCCTGGTTTGGTCCATCGCTCGGCTGCAGGGCAGGGTGGTTGCCAAGAAATTGAAGCGACCCCACCCAAGTCCCTCCCTCCGGCTCCTCAATAATGGAAACCGACTTGACTTCACTTCACTCCACCTCTATTACCATCCATCGCTCCATTGATCTGGAGTGACAAAATATCTTCACGCGACCACGAACCACAACATCTGCATGCGCAACGGGGACAACTATACAAGACCATCACCGGAACGAGCTAGAAACAACACTTAGATTCACGCAGTCCAGCGCACGACGTCGTCACCCCATTTCGATCATCCATCACTCATTAGGTTTATTGGGTGCCCGCGCCCGCGCCCCAAGCACTGCCACGGATCAGCCTCCCCGTTTGTGACAACTTGACAGATTCTGCCTCTCTCTGCGATACTGAGTGTACCTATCCTACTCGATATTCATGGCATCCTGCAGACCTTGAATTCGTTGAACCGATTACACATTCACCTCGAAGCGCCTCTTTCTTCGCATTCAATTCTCAGGTGCCGGCCATCATACGTTCTCTTCTGTCCACTTTGCGACATTCCATTCCATGAAGCGCACCAAAGTTGTCGACCTGTATTGAAGTAGGAGATATCGGAGAGGACTAGTAGAGACCATGCATACAGATTCTATGTCTCGAGTCGACGAAGCAGGCCACCCGCTCCTGTTAACTCCAATAATGACGACTGCTTCCACGCCTGCAACTCCTGGACCTTCGACCCCGACAAATGTGCGATCGATACCTCTGGACCAACTGAAGTCGGAAGGATTCGAAGAGGATATCGTACCTCCAGCAAGACCGAAGAGCACGCCTTTTCCTCACCAAGAATTGCTGGATGGAAACATACAGTGCTCGCAGCGGCTACTCGACATCGACCCCCTAGATGATATGGCCTCACAACATGCCCAGGCACTGCATGTATCCGAATCGTCCCAGCGGACGTCGTTGATATCCCCTCTCATCGATCTACCAATTGAGATCCACGAGTGCATACTGGACCACCTGTTTGGTGTAAGGGCTTCAGCATCTTCCAGAACAGCGGCCGCCGGCAATACAAAGATACTACGAGGTTGGGGAACAGCATTACGGCATTCAAGGCGACGTGAAGTCTCAGAACTGGCTTTGGTGAGCAAGCGATGGAGAGAGCTCGTTCAGGACCGTCTCTACCGGCACTTGAAGATTAAGGGAACGAGGGACTCTGTGAATCAAGCGATGCTCTGGTTTTTCCGACACAGCCACCTCTGTTCCTACGTCAAGCATATCGAATTTTGGTTCCCTGTATTCCAACAGAAAAACCCAGCCTTCGACCGTACACTTCGGATTCCTTCCACGACTCCTGACAGATCCCTGGTAATTCGAGCACTTGGGAATCTAGCAGATACCGGCACGACCATCACATATCAGTCACCCGCAAATAACTGCACGTTGGAAGAAGTGTTCCGATTTGTGAGGATGACCTTTGCAGAGGCCTGCATTTTGACCTTGGAGGGCGGGGAAAGAAAAAAGCCTCCGATGGTTCAGCATTACCAAGACCCTACAGCGAATGCCTTGCCAGTCATCGACTCTATCCGAACCTTGGTCTGTAAGGGACAATGGAATTTAATTCGATCAGATGACGACTTCCAAAACATTGCCACTGCCTTCCCCAATCTCACTGAATGGCACGCATCTTACGCAAAGCCCAAGTCGAAGAGCTATATCTCCATGGCTACTATTCTACCCAAGCTGCCGCAAAACCTTACACATCTGAACGTATGTCTGGAGGCTGATTACCGTCGCGAGGCGGTATCTCCTATGTTCTTCAAGAAAGTCGCTAGCGTGACGCATCTATGCGCGGAGATGGCCAAGGGGATACCCACGTTGGAGCATTTATCATATACGGGTAGAATCTGCTGGTCGTTCTTCGATCAAGCCGCGAAGGTTTCAAATCCTCGAACCTCACGTCTGAAGAGTGTTGACATTGTCGTCAAAAATGTATGCAGACCCCTCGGGGTATGGAATGATGGCTCTGGTATCACGGACGCAGCCTTCATCAACGCTTTTGAACGTCTCGTGATATCCGGGGCTAAGGCTCTGGACAAGTTGGCTGCATTGGAATTCTTGAGGATTCGATTTCTAGATCTGGGTAAGCAGCAGAATCCATATCTGAGACTACGTATGGCCATGCTAATTTGAGTAGATTCTCAAGTGCCCGCCCTCAATCCATATTTTCAGCTACTCAATAAGCAATGCACAGGGATATGGAGTGACGCCATTGTCGAGGTCCTCGCTCGAACGCGCCCTTCCATCTCGTTTATTGAGAAGCCTGACGATCTCTGTGAATTCGATTTCAAGGATGGTCAATTACGACCCCCACCAACATTCTCTAAAACGAAGCCTTTGTCTATCAAGGTCTCGAGTTACATTGTTCTCTCCCGCAATGACGGGATTACTATCCACTGATACGTTTCGGTCACTGTCTTCATCATTCGCGCGATATTTGCTCTGATTTGTCCAGGAGCTATCAAAAATTGCGATTTGCTTTGCTTGCATGTCTGGATCATCGGCACTCTGCCTTGTAGGTATATTGAAAGGTTCCATTTGGGATGGGATGAGCGATGGAGTTGCTGGCATATGATCTGGCGTTAATGGTCATTGAAAAGGCCGTGGCAGGCGCCTGTCGATTAGCCAGGAAATCATGGAATGGAGCATTACGGATGAGTCAATTTGCAATCTGATTTGCGCTGGGTTCCGGAGAAATGGTCATGCATGTATCGCAAACGATGAATAATACCACGGAGCAATTTTTGTGCTACATTCGGAGCATGGATGAGACCAAATGACAGATTCCGCATTTGACTATTGCATTTTGACATGCGTTCTCTGTAGTGAATTTGGTGCCGACCCGATGTCTCCCACAATGATGCCTAATAACCACGAATTGGTCAAAAAGAACAATATACTGGCTACCCAAAGACCCGGCACGAAAGTGCTCTGGCCGAGGAATTCTAGCTGGAACCCCTGCTGTAGCCATAATGCCTGTGCTAGTACCCAGAGCACAGCTGCGCTTATCCCTAGAGATTTCTGTGCTAGTAGGGAGGAGTTCGGCAGGTAAAATGGCAGGAAGACCATGTACCAGAGGAAATACTGCGCAGTTTTAGGAATGACAAGATATGGTCCATAAGGAGTTTCGTACCTGGCTGGTGCAGACTTTGTTGAATGTCACGAATGCAAATGTTTGGGCGAGCATGGTCGACGGAAGATCTTTCTTGGCGAGTAAGAGTGGAAGGGCGATTGCTGACAAGAATAGCTGCGGGACAAAGGCCAGGGATTCGAGGCGGATAGATGACGTTCCTAGAGCTGACGAAGAGAGGTAGAGAAGTGTGTTGTAGGGTGAGAAGTTGTGGCGGTGGTCTATGCGTGTAACGTGATGGAAGTATGTATGCTGGAGGAATGGCCAGCCGTAGCTGTGTGGTCGTTAGAAATGTGTTGGTAGAGTGATATTCGACTTACATTGAGTACATCAACACATTCAGACTCATGAATGTGAGAAGACTGGCAATTGTGAGGGTAATCCGAGGGCCATTGCAGAACTCCTTTGCCAGGCTAGTGAGGTCTGATTCCTGACCTGTCTTCGACTTCTTGCTACGACCAATATGCTCATCGTCCATCCACCAAATGATGGAAGGAGCATATATAAATGGGTAGATCTTGAAATGGACCCCAAGACCCAGTAGTAATCCGGCGATCAAAATCCGCTTCTGAGTAATGGCCCAGAGTAGAGCAATAACCATCACGCCTAGTAATCCTTCTGAGCTTCCCCTGGTACTGATTGTCGCAACCATTGGATTCAACAGCCAAATACTGGCAAATTTCAGAGCTCTCTCCATGGACATCTTGTTCGAGCTCCTCAAAACCAGAACAATAAGCCATCCAGCTATTATGTCCCCGACAGCAAACAGCACCTTGCCGAAGGAGAACCACGTGCTTGACCATGACGTTGGTAACAACATCCACGCCAGTAAAGGAGTGTATCGGTAGGTCTCGCGGTCATAAGGCGAGTGTCCGTGGGCTGTGAAGCGGGCTGCATCGGTAAAAACATAGTAGTCGATGTCGGTGTACTTCAGGGGTGAGTTGGCATCTTGCCAGAGGCCGTAGAAGAACAAGATGACACGAAGCGCGACTGCAGCAGAGAAAATAAGAAGTGGATTGGAAAAGAAGGTCGTCATCGTGCAAACATGTACATCGACTTGGTCTGTAAGCAAGGAAAGAAGGAAAGGAAATTACAAAGTTCGATGAATGTTGTGAGCCGAGGATGGGAGTGAGTCTGTCAAGCTCCCCTGATGTTCTGTACATTAGATTTCTCGATTCGGCTGTGGCTGAGAATTTAAGCTCGAGTCTCCTACCCGCTTTTCATCCCTCCATGCGCCACAAGCCAGACTCTGTTGGTTCGAGTCTCCTACGAAATTGTACCTCGAAAGACCAATGTCTATTCCAACACGGGAGATGCCAGGAGTCAAGAGACACCACGATGGAGCTGAGAAGCCGCAGGAGCAGGATGCGAAGACCTCACCTTTTATGCCTATGTTTGAGAGTTTCCGCGACGAATTAGATGAGCACCATGACAGGCGAGAGCGTATCATCAAGGCCTCGAGAGACATCACGGCAGCGAGTAAGAAGATGTGAGTCTATGAGTCCCTTAGCAAAGACGCAATTGAAACTGACTTCGAATAGCATTTTCGCGCTCCAGAGGTATATCACGTGTATCTCTGGCAATAATCAAGACTAACACGAGCAGAGTACGGTCGTTGAAGAGCACAATACCTCCGAAGATAGCTTCGGAGGTTCAAACAAAGGCGTCGGCCATGCAGGAGCAATTCACGTTGATCGCACCCGATCTGACTGGTATCAATGCCTGGCGGTACCAACGACAGATATCTGGCGGAATCCAAGAGTACATGGAAGCTATATCCTTCCAGCACTATCTCGTCAACCAGACTCTGATCACCCTCGAGGAGGCAGCTCGATCACTGCCAGAGACGATCACTTTGACGGGAGATGATTATATTTTAGGTATTTTCGATTTAGTAGGTGAATTGATGCGATTTGCAATCACAACGATGGCTACGACAGGAACGCTCCCAGGATCAAAAGGCGCAGAGACGACAGCAGATGACCGGGACATCCTGATTGACTTGAGGTCTTTACGAACGAGCTTCCAGGGACTTGATACCACTTCGTGCGGGGGTACGGGACTGGGTAAGGACGTGGAGAAGAAGATGGAGGTTATGAAGACTTGTGTGGAGAAGGTTGAGACTGCTGTTTATGGGATGATCGTCAGGGGAAGAGAGAGACCAAAGGGCTGGGTTCCAGATTTGGCTGAGGATCGAAGTGGTGCTGTTGAGAGTTATTGAATTGCTGAAAGTACGTGGGGGTATCAAGTCGGTAAGCTGTTATTGTTGGATGGCTTCATGGATTTTGTGCAATGGTTAAGAAAATCGAAACTTGTATGGGAACACATTTGTTTGAGATGTAAATTCTCTGAGCTTTCAATTTCAGAGCTGGTGAAGTGTCAAAAGAGAGGTCGTCCTGTCGGAGGCTGAAATTATGGGGTACCAATGAAATTTATTTGTCCATGTCCTCCAAAATCCCACGTCTTTGCTCGTCTGACCCTGAAAATTCCCAACATATGTGTAGCGGAATGAACCCGTACCTGCATGTCTCGAAATGTCCAAGTTTTGATAGACACGTGAGTGAAGCTCAAACCTCAAGCCCTCGTTGTGTCGGCAGACCTTCCACAGCCATCCGGCGCTAAACTCTAATGGAGCTGTCCGACCGACGTCAATCCTTGTCGCCGCCTTGCTTTTGGCGGAATTTGGGGTTTTGAAGCCTCTCGAAATCCGATAAATTTCCAAACCATCAACAGCAACATTTGGTACCATAACCACATCAAACCGCAAAGATGTTCAGATGGTATGTTAGATTCGAGAAGCTTCAATTTCTTCTTGATTTCAATTTTATGCAAGTGAAGAGACAATGAGACATGTACTAATTGAAATTGCAGGTACCAAATGAAGCTGGCCTCGCGCCCAATCCTGACGCAGAGCGTCACTACGGCAGTATTGTTCGCAACGGGAGATACCATGGCACAACAGCTGGTTGAGAAGAAGGGATTGGAGAAGCATGATTTGGCAAGAACAGGCCGAATGGCATTGTATGGTGGAGGTAAGTTATTCGGTTCTTCACCGACCATTGCAGGAGCTGACAATACTGTCGCACAGCTGTCTTCGGTCCCGCTGCCACGACCTGGTTCAAATTCCTGCAAAACAAAGTGGTGTTGAAGAACAAGAATGCCGAGATCATCGCCCGGGTGGCATGCGACCAAACAATCTTTGCCAGCACCAATCTGTTCGTCTTCCTCAGCAGTATGGCTATCATGGAGGGCTCTAGTCCGAAGGATAAACTGGATCAGAGCTACTGGACGGCATTGAAGTCGAACTGGATGGTATGGCCTTTCATTCAGTGCGTCAACTTCAAGCTGGTGCCGCTCCACCACAGAGTTTTGGTCGTCAATGTCATCTCATTGGGATGGAATTGCTATCTCAGCTTCCTGAACAGTCAATCGAGTGCGAAGTAGGTGCGTTGTGTTAGGGAAGGGTCTGAGCTAGGGCATTGGTGCTCTCATACTTTCGTTTGGGTCTTTTCTTACTGAAATGCTGCATAAGGATTTGCATTTAGACAGTTTGGCGTTCAGGTGTTGCATTTAGATGCTTGCCACCACTGGGATTTTTGATATCTCTGATCAAAACCTTTCATTACGAACATTGGTTTTCTCAAATACATGCAGAGGCCCTGTGAGGCTCACCATCAGTTTCTGTTGTTCCGTTGAGATGTACGCTACACATTGATATCGTTTTTCCTGGCGCTTGGAGTTCACCTGAATACAACTTGTTCGTCGTATTTGCATTACAGTGCAAAGCTACGTCACAACATACTCTCAGCAGATCTAATCCATAGACATGCATATTCTTGTACACATCTCTAACGTAGATGAAAGATTGACTTGCCAAAAAGGGTCGATTTGAGTCGGGTACCAGCACGTGACCAAGAATGTGCAAAGCCACCTCCATCTGCTCCTGTTTGGGCAAGCGCCACTGCAGGCGCGCCAGAGTTCGAGCCATGCGAGATGTTCAAAATTTAGAGACAGTCGCAACCGGAAATCGCAAACAAACCAACACCACCTCACAAAACTACCACCAATTTAATTCGCTTTTGACGATTTGCCCGGAGCAATAGTCGCCAAACCCGGACCTTCGTACCACGACGATCTCTGTGCCTGACCTGACTTTCCTTTTCTGCGCCCAGATTAGCTTCACCACGGATTCTCAAATTCACCTACCGCAGTCGTCATTTCTACGGCAGGAACACCTTCAAAATCGCCAGACCTCCTGCGAATACCTTACGGCATTGTCGACTCTTCTCTCCTCCAACATACTCCTACATACTCGCAATCATGGCAGCAGTCGCCCCACAGACGCCTATCGATGCCTCGACCCCAGTTGATTTGACCACCATCCCCATTTCTCCAGAGGGTGCCAACCGTGACGAGAACAAGAAGCCAACACCTAGCGGAGAGGATGAGCAGATCACTGTCTTCCACGACAAGGACAACTTCAATGTCAAGCACCCATTGATGCACAAGTGGACTCTTTGGTTCACCAAGCCACCTAGTGGAAAGGCAAGTTTGCGCCTGGGCCTCTTGCATTACATCTGCTGACTGCATTTGCACAGGGTGACAACTGGAACGATTTATTGAAGGAGGTCATCACCTTCAACTCTGTTGAGGAATTCTGGGGTGTCTATGTATGTTTGTATGCCACCATTCTCTGGCCTACCTAACCAGCTGCTAGAACAACATCGCTCCCGTTTCCGAGCTCGCCCTCAAGTCCGACTACCATCTCTTCAAGGAGAACGTTCGCCCAGAATGGGAGGATCCCCAAAACAAGCACGGTGGAAAGTGGTCATACCAATTCAAGGAGAAGAGAAATGTTCCCATCGATGACTTGTGGCTCCACGTTATGCTATCTGCCATCGGCGAGACTCTTGAGGATGAGGATGATGGAGAGCTTATGGGAGTCGTCGTCAATGTACGAAAAGGCTTCTACCGTATCGGTGTCTGGACCCGCACAATTGGCAAGAGCATTCCCGGCGGGGGAGATGGAGATGTTGCTGGTGGCAAGGGCCGTTCGCCAGAGAAGGGCAAGGAGGTTTTGATGAACATTGGCCGCAAGTTCAAGGAGGTCTTGAAAGTCCCAACAACAGAGGCTGTTGAGTTCTCTGGTCACACCGATAGTGCTCACAGTGGTAGCACCCGTGCGAAGGCCAAGTTCACCGTCTAGGTGACCTGATCTGAGCTGCGTTTGATTTTCCCTTATTTGCGTTGCGTTTGCGGATGGGTCAGCATGGTTTTCTGAAATATGCATAAGGGGTAGCAGCCAGCTATGTCTGCTGCATCATTTCGGCTACATTGTTTACTTGCTCCCAGGAGGCACATTTCATGGCGTTATTCCTGCTGAGCGAGACTGGCCTCGGATGTGCTTATAGATCGGGCAAATAAAAGTGACAAAGACTTACAACCAAATGTGTTCGGACTTTGCGAAAATCCTTCGAGACCTGTGAGTTGGGTATTGTCCTCCAAGGTTGTGAATGACGTTCTACGATTCGCAAGCACGCACTTCGAAGCGTTGGCGATGAGTCAAGGAAACAGGCCTGCGAGCAGAGTCATTCTGAACTTTGGAGTTCTTCGAGCTCAACATGGCACAAAAATATGGCGACAAATTGCGAGCGGGTAGAAACACAAAGAGATGAGTGTCTAGATTATCTGTTCATGTACAAAATCTTGGTCGCCCGTATGTTCTACCCCGTTCTGATATCTACATTTTGTCTTTCCAGCTAGGTATCTTACATCTCATCACCACTCGCCTCTTCAGCAAATACTTGCTTGACGAGTTGTTTCTTATTAACTAGGCCACGAGTCAGTATTGGTTGATTCAAAGAGCAAGAGAAATTATGAACTTACTCTTTCCCATGGCATTCCTTGGAATGTCATCGACCACCTTCATCACCTGCGGGATCTTGTAATTCGCTAAGCGCTCCTTCAGTGCTCGACGCATATCCATAGGGCCCCATTTCCCTCTCTTACCTTCAGCATCTTCGTTTAAAATTATGACTGCACCAACTTTCTGGCCCCATTTTCCCGATGGTACAGCGACGACTGCAGCCTCGGCTACTTGTGGTAGGGAGAGCAATTCACGCTCGACTTCCAGTGCACTGACTTTCTCTCCGCCGGATTTGATGATATCAGCACTTTTCCGTCCACGGATGAAATACATAGATCCATGAGCCCATTCCTGCTCGCTGTGTCCTGCACTCGGGACTTCTCGTCGGACAGCTACATCGCCCGTCTTGAACCAACGCCCTTTTCCGTCCTCACCGTCAACATGCTCGGCTACGGTAGCCTTCTCGTTCCGCCAGTACTCTTTGAATATAGTGGGACCACGTAACTGGATCTCACCGTCGCGCTCTTTGCCGTTCTTGTCAAGCTCTTCACCTGGCTGGATCACCTCGTTCGTTTCGGTGTCGACGAGACGCACTTCGACGCCTGGAAGTGCCCAGCCAACAGAGCCGTCCACACGGTCGGCATTCGAAAGGCCGCAGGAAAGCGCCATGCCTACTTCTGTCATACCATAGCGTTCTAGGAGGACATTGCCACTGCTGAGGTCGGACCAGGCTTTCTTCGTAGGCGTTGGGAGAGCTGCGGAGCCAGAGATGTTCAGGCGGAGGCTTTCTGGGGAGATGCCTTGCTTGGCAGCGGCTTGGACTTCTGGTGAAAGGTCTTTGAAGGTGCTTAGAAGGCGGTTGTAGACCGTTGGCACGACGGTGAAGAATGTGATGGGTTCAGTTGTTTTGGGGGAGGTGAGGAAAGGGGCGGCGAAGCGAGTCCATGCTGCGGTTGCGTTGAAAGGGAAGAGGAACTCAATTGTAGAACCGGCGAAGAGAGGTGCCAGTATGGCATTGACAGTGCCGTGGATGTGGTGAAGGGGCAGGACATGCAGGAGGTGGTCATTGGGAGAGTAGTTCCATGCTGTGACGAGAGAATTTGCTTGGGCCGTTAGGACTGATATTGGGAGTAGTACACCTTTCTGTGCACTATTAGCTCTCGAACTTCAATTCCCCTCAAGCCCAAGACTTACAGGTCTGTTCGTCGTTCCAGAAGTGTATAACATCATTCCCCCATTACCGTCTGTAGATCCCTCAAGCGTGATCTTACTCTGGGTAGCTCCACCAAGCTTCTTCTCAAGCTTGACATGCTTTGGCATTGCTTCCAGATCCTGCTTCAGAACCTCCTCGGCCTTATTCTCGAACTTAGCCGACGACAGCAGCAACGAAGCTTGGCTCTGGTCCAGAATATACTGCAATTCGTGCGACGGAAATGCAGGCGACAGTGGGAGTGCAATTGAATGCGCGCCGAGGATAGAAAGTAAGGTTACTAGATCATCCATCAATTTTACATCTACAATTTCGGAGCAAAACACTCTGCGCACCTACATAGTCGTAGCTATTTTCCACAAGAAATGCTATCCTCTGGCCCTCAGCAGAGCCTCCTCCTGCTTCCCTGACCAGTCTGTCTTTCCCATCTGCGACATCTTTCAAAAGCTCTCCATACTTGAATCTTCTGCCAGACGCCGAGTGTATGACTGCTGTTGACTGCGGGTCATGTTTGGCGATAGCTTCGAAAATGGGTAATCGAGGTAGAGTCGAAGCCATTCTGAGCGATTGAGAGGCAAAATGGAGAGAGGAGTGCAATTGACGATATACAACAAGTTTGCGACAGACGAAAGAAGGTGTACTTCTCAGGCACAGCATGGCGCATGAGAGGTGGGAGGTCGTCGTGGATCGGCGACCAGGGTCATCGTATTTCACGCCGGTACTTGGAGTGTCGGGGCGGCTTGGACGGCTGTATCCAATTTATGGGTTGGAAGTTCGGCGGTAGATTTAGACGCCGAGATGACGGGATAGATGCGATGCATTGGGAGGGGCCGAGGGGAGGGGAGGGATGCTGGATGCTGGAGCTGAGATGCCCTGGAAAGCCAAGACCTGCATGCAGGTGCAGGTGTCATTTTCGAAGTTTTGCCGACGATGATCCGGTAATCAGTCAACAAATCACTGGAGCTGCATATCAGATCAGATTGCATCGCATTATCGGCAGTTGCAGGAACATCGCGAGAGAACAGGAACAGAGATACAAACACAAATTGGACTTCCTATTGAAGACTGAAACCAGCTTGTTCGCATCTGAGGACAGATCAACAGCTGGAAACGAGCATAAAAGAAAGAAGAAGAACAGGCAGTCTTGATGCTGCGCAGATCTCTGGTGGCTTTCGCACGGCGACCACTTTCCACGATGGCTTCAACAACGCCTATGGAAGACGCAATGCGCTCCAAGGTACACTCATCCATTTATTTCTGTTCTGCTATGCTACGCTATTCCACTGGAATGCCCCGGCTAACCAAGTCCTAGATCACTGAAGCTCTCAAACCGACAACACTCGAGATCCACAACGACTCGCATCTACACTCACACCACAAAGCCATGGCCGGAAGCACCTCGCAAGAGACGCATTTCAGGGTTGTGATCACATCCGAGGCATTCAAGTCCAAGATGCAGCCTGCGAGGCATAGAATGGTGTATGCGCTGCTGAAAGAGGAGATGGCACAGGAGGGTGGTATTCACGCGCTGCAGCTGCGGACGAGGACGCTGGAGGAGGAACAGAGACAATTGGAGAGGGAGAAGGAGGAGAAGGGTGAGCCGATTGCGAGCGCGGAAGTCAATACGGCGTAAACTAAGCTGTACTGTGGAAGGCGGTAGGAAGGCGCTGAAGAACTCTACGACCTCGTCGATATGGAGTCAAAATTCAAGACCAGGTCAGATCTATGGCAATCAAGGATCGGATGCACGAGATCACATAACCAAGTATGATGGTAGAATGGTTGATGAAGCAACATCGTCAATTGCTGTAAGTATCATTGTATTATACCCGCACACCGGGCGCACCAAATCTAAAGATTGCTCTCAACGCCTGGCTATGCGGGATATCTAGTCATAATAGTGCTCACTTCATCTCCTCAATACTGCCACGCCTGAGTATCTGGCTCCACTCGCTTCGCTGGAGTTTCTCCCTTTGGCTTGGTGCAAAACCTCTTCGCAGGTGTCGAGTAGGGCGTAGAGGCTTTGGACGACATCTCACCACTTCTACGTTTTCCCAAGTCCTTCGCATACTCTGTCAGATCTCTGAAGCGCCTCTTCTTCGCTGGCTTTGAGGAATCTGTGTTTGCAGAAAATACACTCTCTCTTCGAGCAGCTACAGATTGCTCCGCAGTCCGATTCCTTGGCATGCTCGTCATTTCTGCAATTCCTGGCTCTTCTACCACTTGATCATCCACAAGTCTCTGCTGAGCCACCCAGTTTTCGGTGAGATCAGGAAGCTCTGGTGACAGTCTGGCTGCTGAAAAAGGGCTCTCTGAAGCTGTACCCGTCTCGAACACCTCGCTGTCTCGTGATGCAGGTCGAGTTGGCTCCTCTCTGGCAATGACTGGGGCTCTGGACGAGGAAGCCCGCAATGCAGGTGGGAGTGTTGCACGCTTATGTTCGTTGGACTGACGCCTCTTTTTGAACTCTGTGGACACAGTTCTCGGCTCGCTTCGAACAGGGTCCCCTTTTGGTTGCGAAGCAGAGATGTTAGGTGCACGGCTCTGCTGCCACGGGAGTGTACGTCTCCTTTTGTCGCTACCCTCGATGATTGGCGTCGAACGAGCATGTCGGTTAGGCTCTTTCATTCGCTGCATTGTCTGCAATTGACTGGGCGTTTCAAAGAATGGACCTCTAGCGCGTCGACGTGGAAGGCTTTCTACAGACCCCAATTCAGGACTTACACCTCTTCCGTCCACATGGACCTCAGCCTCTGAAGGTATGGATGCTGGCCTCACCTTTTTCAGCGCAGGTATTGGACCTTTCTTATAGCGCACTTCCGTGCTTGGATCTGCAGCTGGCGTATTGTACGCATACCGAATGGTTTGAACATAAAGAGGATTCAGTGAGGACAATACAGCTGCAAGCTTCTCATTGTCATCCACGAACCTCCGTTTGAAGAGAGCATTCTTAACATTGCTGTCATAATAATCCCAAGCAGTCATCACCTTCTCGGGATTAGTTCTCTTGAGGTTCCTGACATACGGCTCCCAATTCGCGTATGCTCGAATAAAGTCATCGCACATGCTCCAAGGTGGTATTCGTTTCTTTCTCAACCACTCCAGGCATACTAAAGCCCGTGTGAAACATTTTTTGTCGCCTGCATATTCTGGATAGGTGGAGATGAATCCATCGAATGTAAGATTTCTCGAAGGACGTCCCTTTTCATCTGGCTTATTACTATCATAAGGCTCGGCCTTTGTGGAGTTGGAGGGTGACAGTGTCTTCGCTTCGGACGTTTGATGAGAAGGCTGCGAACGAACTTCGCTTCCGGATCGATTTGTAGGCATCAAGTATTCTGCTGGTATGTCTTCGCACGGTGAACTTGGCTCATCATCGATCGCTCGGCCATCCAAGGGAGAGACACGAGGTGGATATCCTGCTGGCCGAGCTGATAATTGCTCATCATTTTCTCTACGTTGATACCTTTCGGAGGGTGAACCTGGAACCTTCATGCTTTCCTGAGGCGATTGTGATTGGGTGTCCTCCTCTGATTGAGACTGGGCAAATTGACTCCTCGGTTCAAGATCTTTTTTATTGGTTTTCAGGCCAAAAGAATCGTCGGCATGTGGTTGTGCGGGCGACGGAGTGCCTGGCCCAAGGGATTTTTGAGGTGAAAGTTGGTCTGTTTCATGAGCCATAGGCTGGGCGGATGACGGGCTTTCTGGCCCAAAGGAATCTCGAGGAGAATGCTGCGAATATGATTTCCTTCGAGGGGTGACGAGTGCTACACTTTCCCTTTCGAGCATGGCCTCAAGAGAAGGCTGTTGGTTGAACTCCGTTGCTGGAGGCTCGAGAGGTAACGAATAATTCGACTCGAAATTCTCTCGAGATAAGTCTTCCATTGAAGCGATTTGGTCCTGAACCTGGTCAATTGCGACTACCGGGCTCAATTGAAGATGGTCAGGCTTCGTTAAATCTTCCAACTCGGCGACCTCCACCATTGAGTCTGGTGTAGGCGAGAGGAGAATTCTGATAGCAGATTGCGGATATGCTTCAGTTTCCTTGCGTTGTGTATGATTTAAACGCGCTGGTTCAAATGTTGGCGAAGGAGGCCGCTGGGGCGATCCAGTTTCTATCTCAGAAGCTTGCCGAGTGAGCTTCTCTTTCGCTTTGAAGTTGCGCTTGGCAGCTCGGGCCCTGCTTCTCTCTTCTAACAGTAATTCATCCTTTGGTCTGTCATCCAGATCTTCCTCTGCTTCTAGATCAAAAAAGAACATCTTGCGTTGTCCCTCGGTAAGACGAGTTCTTGGCGATACAACATGCTCACGGTGTGTGGTATTGCTTTTCGGAACTTTTCCTTCATACCGATGATGCCGCTCAACATGATTTGGTGAGTCAGCAGCATGAGGGGGCGAGCCATAGCCCGAGATAGCCTTATTTTCCTGTGCCATAGTTCGTTCACCAAGACAGTTGCTAGCCTCGGCCGACTGGGCTGATTTTACTCGCTGCTCGTTGGCCTCATTCCCATGGGAAGTACTTTGTTTACGCGTCGTTACTTCATCCGTAGTATTATCCGTGCGATGTAAGCTGCTGGCGACCATTACGTCTTGGGCGTGGGTGGGGTGGCTGTGAGGCATTGAGGTACCTGTGTGAAAGAGCTGGGTTCCGGTAATGATTTCTGCGCTGGCTGAGACTTGATCTGTCGAGCTTGAAGCCTGCTTTCCCGAGCTGCTAGCATCATGAAAAGTGGCAGGAATTACTGGGTCGGACGATACCTCGTCTGGGGCCCTCTTGGAGCCTGTGGCTGAGCGATGTAGAGATGCTCCATCAAAACTGCGAGACTTGACATATGGTGTCTGTTTTACCTGTATAAACGTCGAGGTTGGGGGCGCTGTTGAAGGTAATTCCTGGGAGTGCACAACCGCCTCGTCTACCGGGGCATCTTCTGGGTCCACTATGTCCCCAATAGCATATGGCACAGCCAACTCTAGCTCTTCTTCTATCGTAGGGCTGCTTGGGGGTATGTTGACTGGAGGACGAGCATAAAGGATTCTTCGAGGCTTCCAGGATGAGGCTGAACCACCATGGATTCTTGCTGTAGGCTGACTTCGTGCACAATCATCAGACTTGAAGTCGGACACCTCTTCCTCGGGCTCGGGAGTCGGCTCCCATGAAGGCGCTTCACCCTCGTCCGTATCATCATCGATTTCATCCACTACATGCACAATCTCGGGGGCGCTCGATGGGAAAGGGCCCTTAGCACTTGACATGGTAAGGCGTGGGGGCTTGTCTTCCTGTACTCCTTGACCGACACTATGTTGATGACCATAGCTTCGGCGAGACACGACACTTCTCGAATCATCATTCACGCTCTCGGCTGTCGAATCGGGCCCAGAACCCTCTTCGGAATCAGATGAACTATCATCTAGATCTTCCTTTGGAAGTTTATGTTCAGTAGGTTTTCGATTTCTGAATTCTGTCAAGTCTTGCATGACTGTTGCAGGGATGTTGGCGTAGTAAGATTGGTCACCCGCTCGCGAACCGTACCAACAGTCGCTGCGTTCAAGAATGGCTCTCTGATCTTCCGGAATGCGTACGTACCACCGCGGCACTCGCTTAAGGCCAAGAAACGCATCATCGCGCTGTAGGTGGTCAACAAAATCGTGCGTGAATTGCTGGGCAACCACTGCCGCTTCTGGTTGGGACATGGAAATGTCCCGATGTTCAGCACGCTGTTGGCTATTTTCTTTTTCGTTGTCGTCCGCCACAGAGCTCTGGGTCGCCATGTCGCTGCCCGCAAGTTTTATGCCACTACCAGTGTCGACACTGCCATTAGAATCCAGAGATATCAAGGATTGACTGCGTTGCACATTTGCCTTAGCATCGAGTTTGGAGTTCATCACAACGACCTCCCGTTCTGGAACTGGCCTCAGGGCAGATTTCTGCGTGACTCTAGTGGCGGGTATTGGCACGGGAGGTTCGGGTGTTTTGTAAGGCTGTCCCAGAAGCGCGGCGAGTTTGGCCTGGTCTCTTGTGACTGACTCTTGAGCCGGGACCGGGCTAGATACTCGTGTCTCGTTCCTTTGATTCACCTGGGTTGCAAAGCCAGCGGATGCCTGTGAATTTTTGCTGTGGGTGGTGGTAGGCGATGATGTTTGAGCTTGCATGGTATCCTGTGCATCTGCCAGGAGAGATTCCAGCCTTTCCACAAGCGTGTCTACGGTTCGAAGCTTTAGGACATCCACTGGTCGGCCCATTACAGGGGAACCCTCAGAGCCGTAAAGCTTGAAGCTGAGAACGTGAAGGCTTAGTCTTATCGACGATGAAAGAGGGTTGACAACCTGAATTCAGGTTAGATGAAAAGCAATAGCACAATCAGACTGGAAGGCCCTACCAGATGGTAACTTTGGAGGACAACAATGCCACCTCTGATGTCGCGAAGGTCTCGGGCTGTGTCACGGGTGAATTTTGTGGCCGCATCCTGTTCGAAGACTGCGTGGATACGATGAATGCCATCTGAGAGGATAGCATCATAAGGCCTTGTGACTCCTCCGTCAAACTAGTTGATCAGTCCAATTTTCATGCAGGAGGAGCCGTTTGTACTTACGTCTACGACCTGAGCCTGTTTATTCTTCTTCAGACGGATCTCTACACCGCTCGGCCGACAATATCGGTTGCCTTTCTGAAGCTCGGGCTGGCCAAGGTAGGAACGTTGAAAGCTTTGGAAAGCAGCTTTGAGTTCGCTCTCCGCTACGGTACTAATCCACGGATCCCGCAACACTGCGGCCATGGTCAACCCCGTTGAGAGTGCTTGGTGCAATTAAATACCATCGCACTTTCAGGTCACCAGCTTAGATTTAGCTGACGCAGCAGATGAAAGTGGACAAAGGGGGATGGGAGTGTGTGGGGGCATACAGGCTCGATAGCCTGATGCTGAAGGTTGAGAACTATGAGTCCGGATCCGATTGAGAGGTCTGATCGAGACTGAGAGCGTTTGGATGTTGGTATTGATATTGATATCGGTGTTGGTGGTGAAGGCGATCCTAAGTGTGCTTCTCTCGTGGCATAGTTGAGTATTTACTCCTATTAGTGGTCAATGTTGAAGACCTGACGCGACTAGAGCTCAAGGAGACGCGCCATGCTAGGCAGCCGGGGTCTCTCCCGAGGTTCCTTGGCAAGGCTGAGGTTCTAGGTTGTGATAAAGATAAAGATGAGAATGTGAAAGCAGAAATCAGCAGGGGTGTGCGTATTCAGCCACTTGAGAATCCGGCGACCCAGGTATCTAGGCTAGGTACGCAGGTTACCCAGGTAATTTTCAAGTTCGTGAGGTCTTTCAAAGTCACTTCATCCTGTGCGCTTTGCATAAAAGGAAAAATTACCTTGCCATCTCAATATGAATATCAAAAGGCAGCTAAGGTTAGGGAAGAGTAGAGGAAGGGCGAGATGGCCCGGCCTAACCTACGGTATTGAGGCGCTGCTGGCCCCTCATGTCATCCGCTAAATTCACCCCTGGCGTTGCTAATAAATGCCGGTGTACGGCCGCAAGGCAGACGGGCACACGGTCATCGGTCATCTGCTCGGCCAGCTTCAACTTCAACATACAGCTCTTCGGCTTGACTTCTATCTGCCTTCACTGCACTCCAAATTCGCCATTGCCCCAATCATCCACTCGACTCGCAACTAACTTGATAACTGACTGGAGACACCTACACCTAGTGTACTACCAGCTTGCCTTGTACCCAGCCCGCGTCCCTTCCTCGCGGCCTTGTTACATCCCAAGTCGCCAAAGCTAGGCCATAGGTCAATATGTACATTTCCTAGAGTCATTGCCACGACTATGAGGTTAGTTATGAAGATACTGCACTATTTTGCCTCAAACTATTCGCATTTTCTCCTTTGTGAATCTCTCGCAGCAAGTCACTGACCCTTCGAAGACCATGCAAGGCAACTTCTGTACGCCACTAAATATCGCCCACCGATTTTCTACTCGGTGACATGATCCTCTACCACGACGACAGCCGGCCTGGCGGCAGAAGTACATCGAAAAGGACATCCTAGGGCTCTGCCTTTGTATACTGTTATATTTTGAGTCTAGCCATCACGAAGCGGCGCCATGTCTTCCCACGACTCTCCCAGAACCTCGATCGGACCTCCTTCGATACTTCCCCTTGGCCTTCGATCCCGGCGTGGCTCCCTTGCCTCTGCCTCGGGGTCGACCGCTGTAGACAAGGAACAGCTTGCTCAGGCTCTAGATAAGATCCACAGTACCGCCAGTCATTCGGAGACTCTAACTACTTTCAACGAGTTTGCATCACCGCCTCCTTCATCTACGCATACAGAGAGCAAAGGCATTGCGGGGGAGATCATGCAAAATGGTCTCAGCGGACTCTATAGTCGATTTCGTGGTGCCGTGAGTGGCGGTAAAGAGAGGGCAGGGGCGGTTCCGGTGAATAAGGGAGACCAAGAAAGCATAGACAGCTTGTCAATTCATAGCCAGAATGCTGGAGGCAGTACATCCAAGGGATCGATTGCTCCCACACGAGAAGACAGCGCAGCTAGTGCCTCCCCTGTCCAGCTTTCTACAGCATCATCTCGTCTCCAGTCTCCTACGACTTCCTCGTTTGCCGGGCTTTCGTCTGAAGCTCAGTCTCAAGCTATGAAATCGTCGAGGGCTTCCCTAGGATCAACTCCTGCCACTACACCTACGACAACAAAATCAGGCCCTTCTAGCAGACCATCCATAACACCCATGACGAAGGCAACTGCTCCTTCTGCTGTCGTTCCGACAGTGGCCCCGGTGAATGTAAGTGCATTCAAAGATGGTGAGAAAGGTCGCAAGAGCATAGAACCTCAAAGCATGGATGGTCTATCTTCAAAGTCTACTGGCAAACACGAAAACTTGGCCAATTTTAGCTTCGATCCGATGAACCGACCAGTTAGGGGTGCTTTGGACGGCTCTGTGGTCTCAGAAGATGAGCTTGACGAAACAAACGGCGTCGAGACAGGGGAAAGTCTTCCATCGCACGAATTTGTGGGCGGAGATGGCAGTCTTGAGATGGGAAGAAAACCACTTGAGGCTTCCAAAACCGCGTCATCGGCATTGTCATCGTTACGCGCCACTGATTCATCTCGCAAAAACACTTCTTCTCGCTTTCCAGACGGTCCTAAAAGGCCAGCCGCTATTGAACGCATTGCCCAATCCCATCTCCCCGGCTATCAAGCTTCACGAGCATCTTCAACGGACCGCAGTACTGCTGAGACAAGTCCTATTAATACATCAGCACACAACAGTGTACGGCATGAATCATTCTCTGTTGATGAAACCCCGCAGCATAGTTATTTGGGCCGCCTCCGAATTCCAGGTACCACAACCAACGAAGGCGCCCCAGAAGCTGTCAATACAAAGCTGGAACAAATGAGAAAGCAGGTTTTAAGTAAGGAATTCTGGATGGCAGATGAGATTTGTAAGGAGTGTTTCCTGTGTGGAGATGCATTCTCTGCTTTTCGGCGTAAGCATCACTGCCGTACCTGTGGGTGTATATTTGACTCTAAATGTACTTGCATTATCTCCGGTCAACGATTCGGCGTGCAGGGCTCGCTACGAGTCTGTAAGACCTGTCTAGATATCATCAACAGAAGGCACGATAGCAGCGGCTCTGACGACTCAGCTGACGAGTCTGCTTTGCCTACATTCTTTCAAACTCAACAAGCAAAGTACGACTCGTCAACGCGCACTGAAACGCCTGAATGGAACACGCATGACGGTGCACAGATATCTGAAGACAAGTCGAGGCCACTCGCAACTCCTATGATGGCGATACCAGCGACTCGAAGAATTGGGGACTCCACAAATCGCAGATCTGCTGTTCTCGAAATAGATGCACCACAGCTCAGTCGACCTAGCTCGTCGAGGTCCTTGAAGGCTTTGTCAGCTGCCGGACGTCCTCCATCATCAGGTCACAAAAGGCACCACTCGAAACATAATTTTCTTGGACGGTTTAAGCCCACCATAGAAGAGAGGGCGCCTTTTCAACGGGGCGTGACAGAGGACCTGGGCAAGAAATCACGATTGCCAGCTTTCCACGACGACAACATCATTGATCCGGATCTAGCACCTTATATGTCTGACGAGGAATCTAGTGGTGATGAGCAAATGAGCATCTTTGCGACCCTGAACAGTGCTGCCATCGCGAGCCCAAGCTTCGAGAACGATAGGTCTGGCTTTGGATCCCTGTTGAGCGCGGGGAAGAAGCATAGGGCACGTACTGGTGACAAAAGTGTCAGTGGAATCAGCTTTACCAGCCGCGGGCTTGACGATACATCTGGTGGTATGTCTATTGGCGGCTTCACCAGACCAAATCGACGTCGAAACTTGAGTGCAGCAAGCAATAACTTACACCTCTCCCGTACCTCTCCTCGGCAGCCTCTCCAAGCTTTCGGGAATCTGGACGAGGAAACAGCCACGGCTGAGAACCCGTCAATATCTGCTGGCCTTGGACCTTCAAGGATGACTCGTAGCGCGTCCATGAGAGATAGCAAAGCACCCGCGGTCGAGCTGAATAACGCTAGCTTACATCATGTCCGGCGGCTATTGCATCAGTTGCTGGAAGACGCAAACATACCCAACGTCGCGTCGTGGCAGAATGCTCTAATTCCGATCCTGCTACAGTGTACAGATGACGTGAATCCCAACGTACGACTCGGTGATGATATTGACATTCGCCACTATGTAAAGCTGAAGAAAATTCCTGGTGGAAAGCCCGGGGACACATCATATGTTTCAGGCGTCGTTTTCACGAAGAACGTCGCTCTTAAAAGCATGCCTCGGAGCATTGCCAATCCAAGGATCGTCATTGTCTCGTTTCCAATAGAGTACCAAAGGCACCAGCACCATTTTATGAGTCTCGAGCCAGTCATAGCTCAAGAAAAAGAATTCCTCAGGAACATGGTCAACCGTATCGCGTCACTCCGCCCTCAGTTACTCCTTGTCCAGAAGCACATTTCCGGGTTGGCACTGCAATATCTCGCGGAGGCGAACATTACGGTGGCATACAATGTGAAGCAATCAGTCATAGAAGCTGTATCGCGCTGTGCCCAAACAGAGATAATATCATCGATCGACATGGTAGCACTGAAGCCAGTTCATATCGGTAAGAGTGCCGGGTTCGATGTCAAAACATACGTTCACAACGATATTCCTGGGCGGAAGAAGACCTACATCTACCTATCTGGCTGTCCCAAAGAGCTTGGCTGCACCATTGCTTTACGAGGTGCCAACATGGCCATCCTCTCCAAGATGAAACGCATTACTGAATTCATGGTCTACGTCGTTTACAATCTCAAGCTGGAGACGTGTCTGATGCGCGATGAGTTTGTACTCATCCCATCAGTGGCAGAAAATAGCGGGAGCTTGTCCCCAAGTCGCCATCAAGCCGCACAAATACTGCAGACTGGCGCTTCTGATCCTACCCAACAATGCGAACTTCTCGTCCAGGCTAGCAACAGGTTGCAAGCTGTTGCTGATGCTAAGGGAACACGCAAAGAGCTCACTGACTCGACAGGCGATCCAGTTGTCCAGTACGCATCGGGCAATAGTGACGGTAGCATAGATGACCATCAAATCCCATCGAGCAATAAGTCTGACATCGCGATCGAGCCTTCCAGACTCGTGTCTGCCCATGAATCGCACGCGCATGGTTCTCATGAAGATCAACTCCCGGAAGATATTCCCATGCCAACATTTTACAGTGACATGGTGGCAAAGCACCGAACCAAGATTTTGTCTGCCTCGCCATTTGTCAAATTCGTTCAGCCATACTTGCTCATGAGATCTCGCGAGCAGGAGCGGAGGCTCTCGTACCTCAAGAGGCTACGGGACCAAGATACCTTCGAGGAACAGACTGATACCGAAAAGTCAAAGCCTCAGAAGTTCCAGCTTATCAGACCAGAAATGGTCCACGAGACAATCAAGCGAGCGCCTCGCCAGATTATGGAGGTCCTACATGCAGTCCATGACGCAGAATATGATAAGGCTTTACATAACTATCAAACACAGAAGCGGCAATGGGAAAATTACATCCAGGGGAACCTGAACCTGTTCGATCCGTATGCCCACCAAAACATAACAGTCTTGTACACAGTGGTGTGTACTGCCACTACGATTCCCTGTGCTGGGCCAGAGCTACTTGCGCTAGCTTTCTATAACGAGCACGCAGAATTCGACCCGGATTGCACGCTAGGACAGTATGTTGAAGATCTTTGCCTGAGTGTCAATACTATATGTACCTCTAATGGATGTGAGCGCAAGATGTCAGAGCATCACAGGACATATGTCCATGGCGAAGCACGTATTACCGTCTTCGTCGAGAAGTCGCCCTGTAAGCTCAAGGGTCTTGAGGACTCTATTCTCATGTGGAGCTACTGCAAAATCTGTCAGAAAGAGACACAAGTCATGCCCATGTCTGAAAGCACTTGGAAGTACTCGCTTGGGAAATACCTGGAGCTGTCATTTTGGAGCAGCGAATTACGACTGCGAGCCGGCTTCTGTCCTCATGACATACATCGAGATCATTTGCGGTACTTCGGTTTCCGCAATGTAGCCGTTCGTATTCATTACGACCCTATTGACCTTCTTGAGATCATCGTGCCTCGAACAAGGATCACGTGGAAAGTCGACAACGACCTGAGGCTGAAGAACGACTTGTTTACTAAGCACGAAGACCGATGGAACCGATTCATGGCATCTGTGCACTCCAGAATCAAAGGCATCAACATAGATAGCGTGTCGCCCGAGAAGACTGAAGCTTGCAAAGCGGAAGTCGACAGACTCACGAAACTTGCGCAGGAAGAACACTCGGCGCTCATTCGCAAGCTCCAGGAGAAATACATGGAGTCGAAATACTACGAGATCATTCCACTGAACAGAGCAGTGCGAGCTATGCAAGAGAAGGTTGCAGAATGGGACGATGCTTTTGCCGACTTTGACTCCAACTTTTTCCCCTCCGAGAAAGATATTAGGAGGCTTGCCGCACTTCAATTGAAGAAAATGTTCATTGATAGAGATGAGTCCTCGACCTCCAACGCGACGGAGGCACAAGATGTGGCTTCTGACATCGACGAAAAGTCCCCACATCCATCCCTGGAGCTGACTCGGAACCCCTCAAATGTCTCCGCCGAAGAGGCAAAAGAAGTTCTGTCGTCTGTGGTTGAGGAAAACAATACCGCCGACAATCCTGAGGTCACCAATAGCCAAGAAACCCTTCCCACCTCTGCCGTCCAACCAGAAGCTTTGGACTTGGACCGCGAGGGGATCGATCACCTGGATCTAGCTGTTCCAAAGCAAAGCAGTATTCCCGAGCAACATATCCCAGAAACTCCCCCGGATATTTCGTTTCCCATAAGTCCTTCAACTCACGAGGATCATCTAACGGAGTTCTCTGGAACTCCCCTAGAATCAACACTATCAGAAAAGGTCGAAAAGCTTCGAAAGGCACACCAGCCAGGATCAGGGGACCCACCCGCGCACTCCGATATCTCTGCAGTGTCTGGAATACCGCGTCCCGCCGAGAGAAGTGCAGCAAGGCGAAGTGGTACAGCTGCATCTCCTCCCATGAATCGAACTCAATCGCAACCTGCTGGTACACTTCGCCGTTTACAGCCAAGCGTCAGAGGACAACTGAAAAACAGCGATAGCAGAGGTGCAAGCGACAGCCTAACCCTAACCCCCTCCTTCGAATCGCTGAAGATATCGGCGACTGAGCCCTTAAAACCAGACAAAAAGCTCTCTGAAAGATTAGGATTAGGCTCGATCAAGACGCATCGGAAAGCTGGCCACTCTCTGATCCCGCGCTCTGTGAATAGCAAACGAAAAGAATCCAAAGTCTCAACTTTGGCCAAACACTTCGAGCAATTGAGTCGAGAATTCGAAAAGGAGCGGCTACGGGATAGAAAGCAACGAGCAGCAAAAGTTACGCAGTCACGGGCCTTTCCCAAGGCCTCATCTAAGCCGATTGTGGAAGTTTACAAGGACGTGAATGAGGCTGTGGAGGAAAGAGGTCCTAGCGATGATGCTCTGGAGACTGTACAACCATCACATCAAGACGCTGAACCCACCAGTATCATCGGCGGGCTCGCTAGCCTCAACACAGATGAGGCTGTCTCCCAAGAACAAGCACCAGATTCCCCAACAGGCACTGCTGCGACCGTAGATGAAACTGCAACTGAAACAGATGACAATCAGCAGAATGTCAGCCAAGCAGGCTCTGACGATGACGGTGTAGGCAGCGATGTAGACCATTCTCTGCTCGACGACATTATTCCTGGTGCCGCGGAAATCGCGGAGTCTTTGGGTGCAGGGAAGCAGAATGTCGATATTCCTCTGGAAATTCCGAAGCATGAGAAATCGACTTTGATGAAGATGCTGACAAACTTCTGGGCCGAGAGATCTGCAAGTGGATGGACTCCTCTCGATTATCCCCTTAACGCTGGTGACCACATCTTTGCTGACGTGGATGTCATCGTGCGCGAAGACGAGCCTAGCTCTTTGATTGCATTCGCCCTCCAAACCCAAGATTATAAGGACAAACTTGCAAATATTCGTTGTCAAGGCGAGGCCAACACGAAAATGGACGATCGAATTACGCCGGAACAGGACGGCACACCGGATATATGTGAGGATGGGCTCGACCAGGCCGAGGTCGAAACTTCGTTGCTTCGAGCCACCGGCACTCATCTGGCATATTCTTTCACCGATGGATCCGCCAAAATGCAATGTAAGATCTTCTTTGCTGAGCAGTTCGATGCAGTTCGCCGAAAATGTGGCGTCTCAGACAGAATTGTCGAGTCGCTTTCACGATGCCTGAAGTGGGATTCCAAGGGTGGAAAGACTAAATCCGTCTTCTTAAAGACCCTGGATGACAGACTCGTCCTGAAATCGCTTTCGCCCATTGAAACAGCGGCCTTCCTCAAATTTGCACCAGCGTACTTCAATATCATGGCGGAGGCCCTCTTCCACGATCTTCCTACGGTCATTGCAAAGATGCTCGGATTTTATCAGATCATAATCAAGAATCCCATCACTGGTACGGAGATCAAATGGGATGTTCTGGTCATGGAGAATCTGTTCTACGATCGGTCACCAACCCGTATTTTTGACCTCAAGGGATCGATGCGAAACCGCAAAATTCAGTCAACCGGCGAGCAAAATGAAGTACTTCTGGATGAGAATATGGTTGAGTTCATCTATGAGTCGCCACTTTTTGCGCGAGAAGTTCGTTATCTACCTATGTTTCTCTTCAATGCAACTGCTAACTTGGGGTAGCATTCTAAAAAGCTTCTTCGTGCCGCTATCTTCAATGATACTTTGTTCTTACAGAGAAACGATGTTATGGATTATTCACTAATGGTCGCGGTCGACGAGGTTCGTACCCTCCTCGACTAATGCTCATAAGCTGACACGTCACAGGCAAGGAAGGAGCTCGTTGTTGGGATCATTGATGTCGTGAGAACCTACACTTGGGTACGTGCAGATGTGACTTAGCAGTCGGCGTCATCTAATCTTTGAAAAGGACAAAAAACTAGAATCATGGATCAAAGATCGCGGCTTTGCAGGTGGTGGTCGTAACCGTCCAACCGTCACGTCGCCAAAGGTATGGTAATCCAAACCAATTATCTAGATCTTCGTCATTGAACAAATCTAGGAGTACAAAAGTCGCTTTCGGGAAGCTATGAATAGATATATCCTACAGGGTAATATCCTTTTGCCTCTCGAAAGGAATACGATGCTAATACTGAACACAGCTCCGAATAGTTGGCACCAGTGGCAACAAATGGACACGAAGCCTCAGAAAGACTCAAAATCCGAAGCGACTGCAGGGAACTCAGGAGCATGAATGGGAATAGAGAAATTACACCTAGGCAAATACATACATGTCTAACAAATCGCTAGCAATACATCAAAGAATAAATGTTCTTGTCGCTCAACGCTGGAGCTTGATCTTCTCCTGCTTTATTTTCGTCCTTCTGGCTACCTTTGTGTTCACTGGCTGGAGCATAGATATTTAGGTGTGGTATTTGATCTATCTCTGAGGTGGTGTTTTTTCAGCCGCTGGGAAGTTTCCCTGGCGGCAATGCTTTTGAAGTAGCCAATCAGACCAGAGTCCCAGCCAAAATCATCGGCTTACTGGTACTAAGTCCCAACATTTCTCAGACGTGCACTTTAGTACATTGATTGCTTTCATTGTGGTCAATCATGTCCGACGCTCTGGTCTGAATGATGGAGCTCGTAACGATAGACTGTCGCTGACCCCTGGCTTGCTGAGCGTAGCTCATATACCCCATTCAGCATCGCGAATACTGCTGGTCAATTTGAGCACAGTGGTCCACCCAACGTGTATGCATCGAGAAAACGCTCGGCCCTGACATCGCAGTCCCTATATAAGTTCAAAGATTGCGAGCTCAGAGGGATTCTCTTCACGTTTACAAGTACAAGTACACAATTGTCTGTCGAATCTTCTACTTCACCAGAGACCCCACCGACAGTACACCAGCTCCTCCCCATGCGTACCGAAATATCACCAGCCATCTTGTATGCTGGTAGCATCGTCGTGCTTATTACGACCGAGAACGAAGATGGAAGTCCAAACATTGCACCTATGTCTTCAGCTTGGTGGCTTGGCCATCGATGTATGCTAGGTCTCGCCTCCTACTCCCAGACCACCATTAACCTCCGGCGCACCAAACAATGTGTCCTGAATCTCGCATCGGACACAATGGGTGACCAAATCAATTCCCTAGCTCGTACGACCGGGACGAAAGAAGTCCCCGCTCGCAAAATTACCCTTGGGTACCGCCATGTCAAAGACAAGTTTGGCATCTCCAGCCTGACCCCGGTTCCTTCAGATCTTGTCAACCCACCATGTATCAAGGAATCGCCAGTACAAATGGAAGCGGAGCTCGTGGATATCCACGAGATGTCGAAGGATGTGCCTGACCGTGCAGGCAGCTCCGTTGCACTTGAGCTAAAGATATTGAGGGTTCATGTTGACGACAGCTTGAGGTTGCCTGGGCATCCCAATCGAATCAATGCAGATAAATGGCGTCCGATGGTCATGAGCTTCCAGGAGCTCTATGGACTGGCTCCAAAGAAGGCTACCAATTCGCAATTGGCGGAGATTGAGGAGGAGCTGTATCGGGCATGACAAGCAATTATGTTGAAGTCCATCATGAGTGTCACGCAAGGCGGTCCGGCTTAGTCACGGCTGAGATCTTAAGAAGTAACATTGACACCCGTATCGATGTTAACGTTCGAATATACTGAATTCAATGATTTCCTGTGCAACCATTTTCGATGCTTGTCTAAAGTATGTCTTGGTCTGAGGTCAGTGCAGGCACAATCCCCTCATGCGAGGTTCTCGCTCCCTATCTTGTTTGTGCTGTCTCGACATCTTTCAGATGCCTTCTCCGTCTCCATTCACAGGCGATGCCTGAATACAACACGATGGAGTGCACCACGTCTTCAGGGCTCACTATTTCACAATTTCGACAGCTCCGCCTTTCTACGTCCCACATATCCAAACAGGTATGCTGCTACCTTCCTCATCTGAATTTCTTCACTGCCTTCGGTGATTCGGTACCGACCTGGAGAATTTAGCGTGAGTAGCCTCAGATGGGAGAGATGTCAGACTCACGGTGATGGCGGTATATGTGCTCGAATCTTTGTTCGTGTTAGTACCATGCATACACAGTATAACGGAGTTTTGAACGTACGCCTTGTGCCTGGAATATCCGATCCCACCTAGGAAGTCAGTACACGATCGTCAGTAGTGCGATCTTACTCACCATGAATCTGCATTGCTTGATCGGCTGATTGTGTACAAAGACGATTGCCCCAGTACTGTCATCAGTCAGTAGGAATCATTCGTATGCAGGCCTCTCTTACATTGCACATTGATACCCTATCGCCCAAGTCTCGCTCAATCTCCTTTTGCGTCATGCCATCCATCTCCGTCGCTGTCTTCAGAATCAGCAAGTTCAGCATCGCAGCCTGCGTTGATAGCTCGACCAATGGAAATTGAATGCTTTGATTAGTAGATAGCTCCTTCCCGAAAGGTTTCCTCTTCCTTGCATACTTAATGCTTTCTTCTATGCAGTATTCGGCCGCGCCAAGAGAGCTAGCTGCTTGACGCAATCGATTCTCATGGACAAAAGTCTGAGCAATTGGAAGACCATGTCCAACCTTGCCGAGAATTGCAGAATCGGGTACGAAAACGTCCGTCAATTTCAAAGCTACATGTTTTGTTATCTCCCGTCTGGAAGGCGGTGTTGGCTTCGCACTTACTGGCATGATCCGTCGGCATATTGAACGTCCACTCATAGGATTCAATTTCGAATCCTGGAGTGGCCTTGGGCACAATCAAAGCAGTAATTCCAAGCGCATCTCCGGCTTTCCCATGAGTCCTCACAAACGTGATACAATGGGTGGCTTTATGGATTCCACTGATCCACATCTTCCTTCCATTGATTTTCCACCCATCAACGCCGTCCTTTCTGAACCTTTCGGCTCGTGTAGACATGTGTGTTGCATCACTTCCATGGTCCGGCTCTGTCAGACCAAATGCAAAGCCAACCTTACCTTCCAACCTTCCAGTGATGAACTTTTCCTTCTGTGCTATGCCGGAGTAAGCATGTGGCGCGATTTACAGCTCGAAGTCAAACCTTGAGTTCCAAATTCCTTCACCATAAGCACATCAGGAAAGTTTCCAACGATACTATGCTCGTTCTGCAGATCATTGAACAGTCCGAGTCCCTTCTTCGCCAAATGCATCCTTATGGCAGCCATCCAAAGATTTCCGCCATTTTTACCACCGAACTCCTCAGGCAAACAGAATCGGTAGAAGCCCGCTTCATCAGCTAGTCTGCGTGCTTCTGCTAGAAGATCCTCCCATTCATCGCGGGGCAAGCCTTGGTTGTCCCAATTCGTCCGAGCATGTTCTCGACGATGATCAAAGAAGCGTTCATTATCATTGGATGCCTGCAAAGGGGCAATCTTGGTGGCAATAAACTTGTCGATTTCAGTAAGGTAGTTTTGGAGGTCTTCCGGGAGGGAGAAGTTCATAGCACCATGCGAGGGATTCGGAGGCATTGTCTTGTATTCAGAGAGGTATTTGGGCAAGTTGGAATTGTACGTAGATCAAGGTGAGGCAAAAACTAGTATACTAATAATGTTCTAAGCATAGTCCTTTGAAACTGAAAAGAGAACTTAAAATGATTTGCTTGGATTGAGTAAGAGGAGGACGACTCGGTTAAGGCACGCCAAATGCGGGGTTCTTGCGTCTGCCTCGGTCGGGACTCGGCCGCCATAACACGGAAAAAGATCCTCTCCCGTCCCGAATAAGTCAATTGCCCCTGTGAAAGGGACAAAGAAGCAAGAATTTTCAAAAATACAAAAAGGTCACCGCCGGGATCGAACCGGCGACCTGCTGCGATATTGAGCTGAAGAAGCGTGTAAAGCAGACGTGATAACCACTACACCAGGCGACCAAGAAGTTTCAGAAAGATGCTGAGTCCGTGGAATTTTCTTATTTCAAAATATGTTTGAGTTACAAAGCGGCCCAATTTTCCAAAAAAAAAAGTCCCACTCTTACTTCTTCTAGTCTAGCGTCACTGAAGCGCCTTTGTTCAGCGGCTCTTTGTCCAAAACCAAAACCTTTGTATTCTTTACTGGAGGCTGCTTTGTTGGAATTCCTCTCATTCGTTACCCTTTGTCTCTATCTCCTTCATTATCCCTGCCCAGTATCTACGTCCCATTGTGCTTTGTCGCGTTACACTTCCATGATGCAGATGGATATTCCAGGTCAAGCCAGCCAGCCAAGCCATCAAATGAAACACTCCATGATTTCATTGGCCCCCAAGACCACGCTTAAAGCAAGGTGTGACTTTAGACTTTCTTCTTCTTTCACCACCTGAGAACGATGAAGTTCAATTGAGTTATTTTCTCCTCTACTAAGAGCCGTCGCTGTTGAATTCTCTCCCTCTTACGTTCCCAGCACTTGCATTGCACATAGCACCAGTCCAGCATGAGCCCTTCAGACCACCACCATGCTCGCAATCGCGAGGATCCTGGATCACCATCAGAAACACATGCACTGCTCCCCAGCTTCCTCCCTCAAACCATTCATCCCGACGGTGAGAGCGGCAGGCGGGGCTTCAATCATGGGCACTTCTTCAGCGTCCTCTGGCGAAGCTCAAACCAAGTGTCAATGGCAGTCAATTTTCTCTGGCCGTTTTGCTTACTGGCGATCATCATGAATTTCGCTACCCCGCATCTCAACATTTGGGTCTTCGTCATCAGTTACATTGGAATGATACCCGCGGCGAATCTTCTAGGATTCGCCGGTCAAGAATTTGCCCGGAAGATGCCCAAGGTTTCTGGGATTCTCATTGAAACTACATTTGTAAGTGGTGGGGAAATAAGGATACCGTTTCAGGTCCACTGTTCCATGTCCAACGCTGATTTTGTGATCAGGGTTCAGTAGTCGAGATTGTTCTCTTCTTGATTTTGATCATCAAGCACAAAGCCGGGTCCGACGAAGATGCAGCTGAGCATGGAAACCTCATCCCAATTATCCAGGCGGCTATTCTTGGCTCTATTCTCACCAACTTATTGCTATGCTTAGGCCTTTGTTTTGCAGTCGGCGGAATTCGTCAGCAAGTGCAGACCTTCCATGCGGCTGTGAGTGAAGTCGGAAATGGCCTGTTGCTCGTTGCGGGGTTTGGACTGCTTATTCCAAGTGCGTTTTATTCAGCGCTGAAAGGCTCTGCAATCCCGCAGTCCACAGAGCCCCCACGGCATCACGGGTTCACAGATAAGAAGTTGGAGCACGACATCCTCGGAATAAGCCGGATTACTTCCATTCTATTGATGATCGCATTTGGCATGTGCGTAAACACTCCGATGACAGTTTCCCTGACAGAGCTGACCCAGGAAGGTATATCTGGTACAATGCACGGACGAATCACAGCATTTTTGATGAAGTATTAGAACAAGATGAGCATGAGGATCTTGATCACCATGCAGATTGTACGTATCACCCTATCTTCTACTCCGGTATTACAAGGGCTCTCATGCTTAATGACTATACACTTCTACATCCAGCGAGACGCGTGTCAACGTCTTTTCTGTCGCCAGAGCTAAATTCAACGTAGTGGCCAAGCCCAAGTTTACACTGACAGAATGTATGATTGCTATCACTGGCTCTATAGTTATGGTCACCGTATTAGCTGTCTTCCTCGTTAATCGAATAGAAGATATTGTTGAGGCCGGCATCCCAGACCAATTTCTTGGTCTGATACTTCTTCCCTTCGTCGAAAAGGCCGCCGAGCACCTGACTGCAATCGACGAGGCATGGGACGGACAAATGAACTTTGCACTCTACCATTGCTTGGGACCTTCTATCCAAACTGCTCTCTTTAATGCCCCATTGGTCGTGGTCGTTGGCTGGGTGCTTGGAAAACCGATGGATCTCAATTTTGAGATTTTCATGATTGTCTTACTTGTTTTGTCTATCACGGTCGTCGGAAACTTCCTCCGTGACGGCGAATCAAACGCTCTTGAGGGTGGCTTGCTAGTTGTGGGTCAATTTTCAAACTACCAATGACCTTCCGTTAACAGATTATAGATTGTCTACTTTATCATAGCGGTAGCAGCTTGGTAGTGAGTTTTCTCGAGTCTTTCTCCCCCGGTAGCCTGGCAGTGTTATACATCTGCAGTCGGACCATAATGCCCTTCCTTGGCACAGTCCTGCATCTCTGCTCTCTTCCTGAAGGATGAATGCTAACCCTTATTGACTCTGTAGCTACCCTGATCCGGATGTTGCAACTTCCAACGGGGTAGCCTTTACCAAGGGAGTGTACCGGTGAGCAGGACACCTACATTGACGCATGATCTTGGCCTATAGTCGTAGCTCCTTGGTAACAATATTGAATTGTTTGATCACAGTTTTGGTCATTTGTCTCGCTACTCTAGTGGCAGTTCTGGTACCAATGGATATTCGGTGCCTCCACTTACCCTCTCGCTTTACGCGACTCTTCAAACGTACTGCGGAAATCTGCTGAACCGAGTACTGGGAGTAGGGCGAGAGGCACAAGTCATCAGATGCTGAGGTAGTGCTCTTCGGAAAATGTCTCTTCTCGTTCTTGTCCGTTGCGTGTTTCTAGGCCACCATCACAAATCTTGTCTGGATTCTAGGTAGCTTTAAAAATAAGTCTTGGATGTACTCCAGAGGGAGATCTGGCCTTTGACCTGAAGTTTCTGAATTCAAGTGCTCTTTTTAATCCTGAATTCCCAACAATACAGTATCTTGCTTGATTTCTCTTTTTTTCGGTAGTATCATGCCCATTCTAAGGCAAGTACCTTGACTGGCCTTGTTCTTCCCCCGCCATTACAACCCATGATTCTCCTGGCCCCCTCCTGAAAACTCCTCGAAGAGAGCGGGTTTCTGAAGAATGCGGTATTGATTTTCCAGACGCAGCCTAATGCGTCTTATTCTGGAAGCAGAAATTTTGTTTGTGGCTTTCGATCTCACCCCTGCTGGAATGCCAAGTCCGGCTGGCTCTGGCAATCGCACCACTCCTGCAGCAAGCTGAAATCTTCCGTCGCTTGGCACACAGGAACAGGAACGAAGGGTGTCAGACTTGAGTTGTCGGTCTGTACCGCATTTCGATCAAGGGTGCCGGCCTTTTCCCAGAATTCGGGGAGTCAATGTCGAGGATTCAAGTTCTCGATATTTGTCTTCACCGAGGAAATCCCGGTTTTTAGCATTTAAAGACGTACGCTAAATAAGATCGACTCCGATGCACTCTGTAAGGATCCGTCTGTTTCGATCTTGAAGTTCTCCCTTCTGCTCCTGCTTCTGTCGTGACTTGTTGCAACGCGGGGAGGTCCACTCAACATGGTGCCGCTGCAGGTTGTAAGCGCCAGCAGTCCAGCTCCATCCCGCTATGTTCAGTAGTCAGGTGGGTATTTTGAACAGACAAATCTGTAGCTGAGAATGCCGCTTACTGCATAGACTTGACAGGACAACCTAGCAATTCTCACCTCTGGAGTGAGGACAGATCGGTACCACCGAGACTATGGCTGACTTAGGCATTGGTTCCATCATTCGACGTCCTGGAATCCCGCCACTTGCAGAAGATTGAACACCACTTTTGGTACATTTTGTACTGTCGATGTACTATTTCCCTGATTTTGACACGGTGAGAGGCGGATCGGCTGGTGGAGGCAACAAACAACGACATGTAAGTGCATGTCTTCGAGCGGTCCTGGTTATTATGAGTTTCGCATAATATAAATAAGGACTCATATCCTCAGGTCCAGTTCATCGGATTCGGATTATCTCTACTTCGCTCTACGCAAGTCCGAAGACCTCCCAGTAACACTCGATGCAGGCAGTCATAATGGCAACTATCAACCCCCTCGACAAGTTTCAATCCTGTGTACAAATGATAGCGACTCCGTCGGCAGAAGATCCAAGTGGGGAAGACCGCCTTGCACTAGACAACAGAAGGCTATGGCCAAATGGCTCTGAACTTGTTGTCAACATGTGGGGGTATGTTTAATCCATACATTAAGTTCCATTTCGGTAACACTGCTCGCAGTCAGAGTGACTATGTTCGTAGCAAGGTTATTCAGTACGCAACTGAATGGTCTCGTTACGCCAACCTCACTTTCAGATTCATGGAACGTGATGCTCCGGGGGACTCTGATATTCGTATTTCATTCACCGCGGGTGCTGGATCTTGGTCCTACATTGGTACTGGGGCAAAGACAATTCCACAGAGTGAGCCTACCATGAATTTTGGCTGGTTTGACGACAATTCGACAGATGAGACATTCAGCCGAACAGTCATCCATGAGTTTGGTCATGCCATCGGCTGTATCCATGAGCAAGCATCACCCGTGGTCGATATTCCATGGAACAAGGATGCTGTGTACGCATATTACCTTCGGACCAATGGCTGGGACAAGGCCAAGGTCGACGGCAATGTTTTTGCCAGAGCAGCGCAGGCAAACACCTTGAACACAAGTTGGGACAGGACTTCAATCATGCAGTACTCATACCCGGCTGAGCTTACACTGGATGGATCCTCGGTTGGGTGGAACACCGTTCTATCAAATCACGACAAGACCTTCGTCATGCGTTGTTATCCTAGGGACGGTATCGTCCGCAATACACAGGATGGTGTCTACTTGGTGAATAGTGCACGAGGAGACCAGCGGACCAGTGGACTGGCTTACTATGTGCATTTTGGAAACAATGATGGGCAGCAGCCAGACGACTACGTTGAGGTTAATGGTGGGGATTACACCTGGTGGGAGAACGGAGGACAAGGTAATTTCTCCTTCTCGACCAATGTTCTGGGCAGAGAAATACCAGCTCCATGATCAAACAGCAGGACCCAGCTAATAATCTATGTCGTAGCTACATTTGGAAATGGTGCCCACGTTCGAAACATTGTGAAGTGGAACCTAGCAGATGACGGTCGGTTCCCATTCACCGTCCACGCTCCGACACTGTTTAGGTGGCTCTAGCTCTTATATTTCTTCTCTTACTCCTCCTACTCACGTACTTGACTGAGCCATACTGATTGACATGTGATATTTTAGCTGGTAGGTCACCGCTGTATACTAGGGTTGGATTTGCCGAGAAGAATGATGAGACGTGGAATGTATATCGAGATGATACTAGAATTTTGTACGAACACGATGGATGGCAGGTACAGGCTATGTTCTGGGCTTTCTAGAGCGTGGATGAGGGTGCTGGTATAGAAAGAGACAGTATGATCAATCGAATGGTTCTTCGTGGGCGTTATGAAGTTTTGAAATATGAAATAAATAGAAAGTTGTCTGGAAAGGGTTAATTATGACTCGGGGCTTGTAAATCCGAATTTAATTTTCTTGTAATATTAGTCAGAGAATGTCGGGTGGCTAAAAAAATGTGAAGTTCACGATGTAAGGCAAAGTATTCTAATGTTGAAGGCTTGATTCTCGTACTTCTAAGAGAAACGGCGGATCTTAAGATCTATCGCTTGTTGTTATTGATTCGGCTTTAACTTGGTTTATCTATATTTTCTTATGTACCCCCTCTTTTAAATATAATCAGACCGCTTTAAACATAATAAAGTTTGAAAATTTACAATCTAACATATCTGTTTTGACTATTATATGCAATTAATTGCTAGGGTTCTAGAAAACCTCCTTTTCTCCTAATGAGGGGTGAATACTTATATTTATAAAGTAGAAGTCTTAGCGGCCAAAATATGTGAATTTCTCTTTGAGATATTTGATTTTTGATTTTAAAATACTTATATTGAAAAATTCAAATTTTTTCGAGTTTATCTAAACGATAAGTAATGGGGTACACGAGAAAAGTTTCAATAGAAAACAGACTCGTACCGATTGTACCTTATTTATATGAACTTTAAAAAGAGGTAATAAAGCGGTGCGAATGATGATTCTATTGAGGGGGGATTTTTAAGTCTTTATAACTATTCTGATCGCTAAGGCTCGGCTAGTTCTTGTCGCTTTAATTGCCTATTCAGGCTTAGTGCCAAGGCCTTACATCGTATTGCAAGTTATAATAATTCTTATTTAAAAAGGCTTATAAGTTTTATAAATGTGAGTTTGCATTGGTATATGATATTACAAAGATAGTAAAAGTAGCAAAACAAATATAATTGATTATTTAATATATTTGGTGTAATAATTTAATTGCTTAATCATATGGTGTCGCATTACTTAACTTTAAGTTATAAGGACGAAGCTAACATGTGACATGTAAATAAAGCTAATGGCTGCCCTCTTCTTACTTAAGCTTGAGGTTTTTTATGAATCTTTTCTTTTGATGTTTTTTTACTTTGTATTATAATTATTAATGAACTTTTGTTAAGTCGTTATATTAAAAAAGAATAATTTTACTTGAGAAGGTTTTAATATTTATTTGCTGATTTTTTGAAGTACTTTTTAGGCGTAGTTGAGTTATTCTTTTAGCTTTTTTTACTTTTTTACCTTTGATGATTTATTGTTTTTTAAAGCATTTTTTAAATGCAATTAAGTTGCATATATAATTAATATTATGACCTTAATTTTTACTTAAATAAATGAATTTAACTTTTTTTGGAAAATTTAGCAAGATTTATTGTAATTCTTTTAGAATTGCATTTTTCGCTTTATCTTAGATTTTTTCTTTTTACTTTATAATTAACTAATAAGATTTTTATTATAATATAAAACCTTTCGCTTTTTTTGACTTTCTTATTTACATTTCATATTATTAGCGCTTTAAAAGTTATAATTGAAATGATTTTATTTTACTTAATTTTCGCTTAATTATTATGTTTTCGATAAATAATTATATTAATAAAAATGTTATAAAATAAGCGCTAGCTATATAGCTTAAGCAAACTTAAAAAGTTATGAAGAAGGTAAATAAGTGTTAAAATAAGCAAAATAAAAGTATAAAAAAGATCTTAACACCTTTAAAGTAATTAAATATTTAAGAATTTTATTTTTATTTTTAATACTTAAGCGGTCTTTTTAATGATAATAGCAAGGAGGATTTTAATGATAAAAATTTTTATGAAAAAGATTTAAGTTTTTCTTATCGCATTTATATTAATGAATACTTTAGTTATAGAAAACGCTTTTAAAAGTTATGCATTGATAAGTTCTTTGATAATATTAAAAGTTTAAAATAGTATGCTTGATTTGTAGTAATATTTAGCAAATTAGATATTAATACTAATGTGGGTTTATATTAGTATATGATATTATAAAGATAATAAAAGTAGTAAAACAAGTGCAATTAATTATTTAATATTTTTAGCTGGCTTTTTAAAAGAATGTAAGGAGGGAAAATATTTATATTTATATTTAAAATATTGTCATGTATATAAGGCTTTAACTTGTACCACGGATAAGCCGGAGGTTACACGATACAAGTTGCAGTAGTAATTCTTAGCACGTATGCATATTTCCTCACGCTAGCGTGTTTCATTACCTCTTTTGCAAAGCTTTCGCTATATATACGCTTCCTCTTTAGACTTTTTTTAAGGCCAAAGATTAATTCTTCTAAATATATTTCTTTTTAAAACCTCTACAAGCTTTGCTTACTATGACACTTCATCTTACAAGCTAATTTCTTTATCTAAAAGGAGGTAATACGAAGAGTAGAGGAAACGATTCTTTGTTTAAACAATTATATCTAGCAACGCTAAACTTACAAGTAACACTCGCTTTAAGAGCGCTGCTTATAACATCGTACGCGAAATTATAAAGTCTTCAAACGTTATGCACGCAAATGAACTTGATGAAGAGTTTGATAATGAAATACCTTTAGACTCTTATAATAATAATGTAGCGGGGATATAGGTACAAGCACTCGGGCCGGAATAACTTTTTTCCTTCTTTCTGCCCATAAATAAATTAAGCGAAGCCTTATATTAGATAAAAAGCGATTAAGTCTTCGGACGAAATAACATGCATAACAATATACACTTCTTCAAGCTTTATTTATATTTATTAATATTCTTATGTTACACTTATTAGCTTTCATTTAATTTCTTTTATATAACACAAACGACTTATCCCTCTACATTAGCGCTCAATGAGAGGCTATTTATAAGCAAGATTGTTTATTAAATGACGGCCATAAATTTGAAGTTTTAAATAATAACATGAATAAGCAATAGCTGAAAAAAGGGAAGTAATTAAGACTATAAACAAGAACACTCAAGAAAAGAAAAAAGGCGCATGAAGTATTAAGCGAGGCTTTAAAAAAGGGGTAAAAGTTAATTAGAAGTAAGAGTGAAACATCGTAAGGAAGGAAAAGGTAAGTAAACATAGCAAAAAGGCGAGCTAATATTAGTAAAAGACAAATAAAGGCTAAAAATCGCCTCAAAATCATCGCGTATGGAAAAAAAAAAAAAATATTAAAATCACTTAAGCCAATAGTAAGACATTACAAAAGCAAAATCAAAAGAAGCAAGAAATAAAAAGAAGGTTAAGAAAGATAAAATGGCTGCTACTAAAATTGATTTTGGAAAGCATATTATTAATTCTTATATTAAAAACGCTAATAATAAAAAGGGGATAACATTAAATCAAAATATATGAAAAAGCATCGATAAGTTGAAGCAAGATGGACAACAATAATAATCTATTACTAGGAATCAAAACGCCTTTGCTAAGAATTGCGACGCCTGCAACAAATGAGAAATCGAGAAGTATTAACCTTTATTCAATTGCAAGAAGCTTATAAAAGGAAAGCTTAAGAAGTACTACTAATGTTACTAATAACCTAATAAGCATGAATTATCTGAAAAGATTTCAAGGTGTTATGCTAATACTAGGCGGATCGGGCGCATCGAGTTTTGAAGGAATGAATATCACTAAGTTTTTCGAAAGGTATAAAAAGTTAAATGCAAATTTCAGCTTAAGCAAGCCAAAAGTTATGAAGCGCGTTTCACGATATTACAAGATCATAATCGGGCAATTTATTAAGAATCTACCGAAATATAAAAATAGCGTTTAAAAAGACTTCAAAAAAGTTCTTTTAAAAAAATTCAAAAAACATAATTCGTATCAACAAAAGTTTTCCCTCCTATTCTTAAAAACACTAATAAATGCTCTAAAAATCAAAAAGTCGGATTTGAAGCAATTTATAAAACAATTCTTTGTTGTATCCACTAAGCTAATCGCGAAAAGGATGCTATCTAAATATACCTAAAAAGTATAATTTTTGCGAAAGCTGCTTGGGTTAATAAAAAACAAAATTATTTAAAAGAAAAAAGTTAAGATAAACAACCCAACATTGATAATATTCAAAAGCTTATGCAAAGAAGTTATAGCAATATCTATCTCAAAGGTAACAACGAAAGAATTTAATAATAGGAAATTGAAAATAAAAGCAATAAAAAGTCTAGTGGAATAAAGCACAACCCCAAAAGCCGGCGCTCCTATTATAGGCTTAAAGCTAATATCGCCAATAATTCCAGTAGCGCCCACAATCATAATAATAACAAATCAGATAGCCAACTTAGTAGGAAAATTCAAGAAAATGAATCTAACTTTAATGCAATAATAGCAGTTAAAACCCTTTTAGCAACAAACAAGAGGTAAGATAAATAAAAGATTTCAAAAGCCCGGCTCGCGAAATCCTACTAGCCAAATAAATATTATTTCATGATATAATCAAAAAACTAAGCCTTCCTCAAGAATGCTTAAAACTAAAAAGGTAATTACAATAAGCGTAATAATAAAAAGGGAGCGCCAGAAATTCAAGTGTTAGTATTATAAGAAAAGTAATCATAACAAGCGGAATTGCAGCTGGCTAGCAAAAGATATAAATAATAGCTTTTATTATATTAACAATTTCAAGAAGTTATATATGAAAAAGTATTCAAAGCACGCTCGATCAATGTACATATTCCCAGACATCACCTAAAAAAAAACGTACTTCGCAAGGTTAAAAAATTAGATTGTGATACATTATTAGGCAATGCAACCTTTAATCTAACAAAACTTGAAGAAAATAGCTAAGTAAGAATTATAAAAGCACCCAAAGTGAAAGAAAAGTTAAACACAATTAAAGCAATAATAATTATAATAAAAAATAAAATAAAGCAGGTATATAACAAAAGATAAAGAATTTAGCGCAAACGCAAAAGAAATTGTTATAAGCAATATAAATGCAGCAAAGATAGAGGCGAAAAAGGTGATAACTAGTTAATGGGAAAATGCAAATTGCGTTAGCAAAAGCAAGAAATAAGCTAAAAGCAAACTTGCTAAGCTAAAGATTTCAAAAAATGTAAGGTAAAGTAAAAGACCATTGCAAATAAATGTGGACTTACCTAACCCGATTCTTGCATCTACAAAACCTAAAAGAGAAAAAAGCAATGAGATCAATTAGAAATAAGAAACAGCTATTAAAAAGAGAAGAAAAAGTTTTAGGAATATCTTAAAAGGTGTAGTAAATGCGGGAAAAATCCTAAAAAAAATGTTAACATCAGAAATCACTTTCCAAATTCAAAAGTTATTAAAGCTATTTAAATAAATAAAAGATCTAATCTTTAAAAGGCATAAAATGTTTGATACTAAAAACCAAGAAAAAGGGCGTGTTAAAAAAAGCTTAATCTAATTACCAAAAAAAGGCCGATACTTATAGCTGATAGCTTAAAACTTAAAGTTAAAATCAACGAAAAAGAGCTTGCTATAACGATTCTCAATTCTAAAACCAAAATAAATGTTATCACTTGCAAGGCTGCGAATAAATTTAGCTTAGCTATCAAACAACAAAATAAGATTTCGATGGTCGTATATAACGAGAACGCCTTAACATTTTCTAAGATATGCAAGAATATGAAAATCGCCGTAAATAAGATGAGGATCCTTTAGCACCTTTATATCTTTAAAGGCGATACTTATAGCCTTCTACTAAGCCAGCTATTTACCTTTATTATAAGGCTTAAGTTCAAATACACCGCAAACTACTAATACGCTATACTTAAAAAAGAGAAAAAAGAAGTCAAAGTGAAGTGTACTAAAATCCAAGAAATGAAAGAAGATAATAAAAAAGATTCAGAAGAAGACTAATTGAAATAATTAAGGAAAATTCCAACAAAAGTATTCCTCAAAATAAAGAATCTTCACAAGGCTATATGAATTTCATTAAGCGTTTTACAAGAATTAATTTAAAACAAGCGTTATTTAATAAGCTAAGCCTACAAAATATTGCACAAAAGAAAAGGATAAACGTAGCGAAAGCAAGATGAATAAGAAAATACAGCCAGAATTCACATGTTATTATCTAATCTATAACTTGACGTTAAAAGCTTGTTATAACATTGCACAAAAAAGTAGCAAATAAAGTGAAACTTATAAGCTTAGAGAAATCAAATGCTAAAGTGCCGCCTGGGGATTCAAATTAAAAAGTTAAGGCGATAAAGGAATCTCGATGAAATTATCAACTTAAGAAGTATAACAAATGGTTCGAGCTGAAATTTTCAAACTTGGAAAAAGGATCTCATCTAACAGCAAAGCGATTAACAAAAATAGTTATTAAAAAAGGTTTCACATTAAAGAAGAGGGAGATCTTCGGAAAGATGCTTTTTTATTAAAAGAAAGCCTTTGCCTTTAACTTCATGCATCAAGAAAAAGTCAAGCCAAAAGTCTCACCGCCACAAATAATTAAAACGATTGAACATAAGGCATAGCAAAGCCCAAGCTTCCCGATACTAAAAGCATTATTACTTACAATAATAAAGATAATTTAAAAGTACCTAAACTTTAAAGTTTTGAAATATTATTAAAGCTTATATAAAAAATTTTGATTTCTCGTAGCAAAGAAAAAAAAGAAAACATATTAATTAATTAATAAAGTAATCAAAATAAATGCAATAACTATCCAAAACGCTAATGTTCCGTTATTAATTAATAAATTCTCAAAAGAGTTTGCTAGATGCAAGATTACGTCCTTAATAAATTTCTTCTTTAAATATAATCAAATGAAATTAAATAAGCGCTGCAAAAACATGACAGCTATAATAACGCCGCAAAAGCTAATCAAACAAATTACATTGCCCTAAAAAGCTACAAATTCAATCTTGCAATTTCAAAAAGTGATAACAAGAATATTTCAAAATCACATACCATCGCGCGCAATGCCGTTTTTTGATGACGTAAAAGTGAAAAGCTTGTTGTCAAGATATGAGAACGAAAAAGTGATACCTAGGATATAGCAATTCATTTTAAAACACTTACAAAACTTAAATAAAGTGATGGCCGACATAAAATGGGCAAGGTGCATAATAAATTTAAAATCATAATTTTATATAAATGGAATTAATGCTATTGGTTTTGTCTGCACTAAAAAAAGAAGGAGGCTAAGGGCTTCAAAGGTGAAGGCTATTCTTTTATAAAAACCATGCTCAGATATCACAAAAGTTAAGGCTTTTATCAAAATCTACGTTTACTTCCGGATTTTTATCCCACACTTTGCACTTATAGCAAAGCTAATCTATACGCTTTTCAAAAAAGGAATTAAGTTCTAGTAATTAAAGAAAAAATAAAAAGTTATAAATAAGTTAAAAGAAGCACTTACAATTGCACTTGCACTTATCAAGTTAAATTATAATAAAGAGATTAAAGATATCATTTTAATTGTAAACATCAATTTAAAAAAATAAGACGCAATTTTAATGCAAGTAATTGATAACATTCAGCATCCCGCCAAATACAAAAGCAAAATATGAAACAATGCAAAAGCCAATTACAATGCCATTAAACAAAAATATAAAAGTATTCTAAAGGCTCTCAAGAAAATAAAACCGTAGCTATATGATATTCATTTTATTCTCGAAACAAATGCAAACGTTCTTATTACTCAATTAAACAAAGGGATAATAAACCTCCTTAAAGCCTTAATAATAAGATAACTTGCGTAAATTAAACTATTTAACTTTGACATTTACCATATACCTGGGTCGAAGCATATGGCAGCTGATGGATTTTTTTAAAAGCTTAAGACAACAACTAAAAAAGAATCAAAAACAAATATCAATAAGTTTATTGCTTTTAAATTTAAATGTTTATATATCTAACAAATTCGTGCGATATTAAAGTCATTTACTAATAAAAATAGCAAAAGCAATAATCTAGCAAATGTCTTTAACACAGATAACTAATCTAATAAATCAAAAATAATTGCGATATACCTTACAACATTGAGGAAGCCTTTAGAAATAAGCTCAAAGGAATTCGCAGCATTTAAGAGGAAAGCTTTATATTTTATTATGCAAAGGAAAACCCTATTCCAAAAATAAACAAAAAACACGCCACAAACTCGAATCGTCAACGGTGCGAAGAAGATTGCCTAAATCCTAAAGCAATTCCATAACGAGGTAAGTCACCAAAATAAAAAAGCCATATATTAAAAAATCGCCGACAAATACTATTAAGCAAATTATTACAAGGACTACATAACCTATATTAAATCATGCAAGCAATGTTAATTATTCAAAAGAAAACCGAAACCTAAATCATTATTTGCAACTTGGATACCAATTATGTAGTAGCGAATTAATTTGGACATTGTGTATATGCCGCTTGTAAAAAGAAAGAAGTTTTTAATACTAACGCGATGCGATTTATTTAGATAAATCAAAAAGTAAGCGCTTTTAGTTGCCATATTACAACACGTCGCTAAATTCATTTAGAAGGAATGCGTTTGTAAACATGGAATCTTTGGCAAGCTTATAATCAATGAAAGGCCTAAAAACAAACATCTTATAAAAACCTTTACCAAAAAATATAATATCAAGTAAGTTGTTATATCCGCATATAATTCAAAAGCGAATAAGATAATTAAAAGAGATTACAAGCTAATCAAAATTACTTTAGCTAAAATAATAGATAAGGAAGAAAAAGACTAAGTAAAAAACCTCCCGACCGCGCTATTAGCCGACTATTATATCGCGAAAGCGACGACCGGACTTTTCCTTTTTTATATAATATATAATAAAAAGGCAATATTATTAATCAAATTATTTATTCCAACCTAGCATATATTGAAATGAGATGAAGTATATACAACCGAGAACTTCTTAAGCTTTAAGGCAAAGCAATTACAACGTCAAGATGAAAACATAAAAGAAGCGTAGCTATGCTAATAAAGAAAAAAGCTAAATAATAAAAAAGGATTTGATGCCATAAAAAGCCTTCAAACATTTACCATTTCAAAAAATAACATTATTCTATTACATAACGCCATTCAAGAAATCAACAAATCTGCAAGCATAAAATTCAATTACAAGTGATTAAAGCCATTCAAAATCGCAAAAGCTAATCAAATAAAAGGAATATACTTGCTTAAAAAATTAAATAATATCTGCAAAAAAAGGACATACGCAAATAGCAAATTGAAGAAATTTGTTTCAAAAAATAGCTTTTTTAAATTAAAATTCCAAAAAGAAGCTAAAGAGGAAAGAAGCGGCTTTACTAAACCTAAAAAATCGAAGAGTAGTGCAATTAGCCAAGAGATAGCTAATTTTTCAGAGAGGGAGAAAAGAAGCAAGGAGTCTAAATTAGAAAGGGTACTTACTGGAGAAATTAATAAGAATAATAATCCGAAGGGCTAAATCGAGGCAAAAGAAGCTAAATGAGCAAAGGAATCGCCGACGATTTATTTTAGCAGGCAATTCATTCGCTATCGTTATCTAAAAAAAAAAAACTTCCCTTTATTTCAAAATTTTCCTTGTATATACTTTCTTTATAAGATTTATTTATTTACATTTTGACTTTATCAATTATTTCCTTATATTCAAATCAATTCATCAAGTTATTTGTTTACATGTTTTCATTGCTATTCTAATACATGTTCTTTTCTTTATATCAAATTAAGTTAATAAAGCAAAAGAAATATTTCATAAAAGCAAAGTCATTATTTTCTTATATTCATTAACTACCGCGCTATTTAGGTGTTACCGCATAAAGCGCAACATTTTTATACGCCGCAACAAGTTGATTTTGAAAGTTAGATCCTTAAAATCATTACTATCATGCTACTTATCAAAACAAAAAGAAATCGCAACCATTTCTTATTCATACAACAAGCCCTAATCACTTAGCTCAAATACATCAGCAGCTTACTTTTTAAACTTGCCACTAACATATTCCTCATCATCATCCTCATTTTTCTTAACACTTAATCCACATTCAGCGTTAGCTTTAATAATAACGTTAGCAATACGCTTATGCTTAAAGCAAGTGTAACAAGTGAAATACTCGAACTTCTTTAAAATATAAAACTAGCCGAAAGCCGCAGCAACGCAAGTCTCATAACTCCAAACACTATAATAATTGCATTAAACCTACTTAAAGCCATACTTACTAACATCACTAATATTAGTTAAACCACATAAGCAACAAATAATATCAATAAACTTTAAGACGCCATATAATAGCTAATTAAGTAAAAAAGCAGAATTAGCATCTTAAAATAAAAATTAATAACATAATAATGTATAACAAAAACAAGGAAAATCTTACTAACCATACCCTTAATAACTTGGTTTACTTCTTTAAAACAAGCAGCAGCTGCTCTCTTAGCCTTAGCAAGGATTACCTTCAAAATAGCCAAAGCAAGTTAAATTATTTTAACAAAAGTATTATTTTTTATACTAAAGGCTTCAAAAAAAGCATAACCAATTTTCTTAACGGGAATAAAGTTCATTAAATTAAAAGCTTTAAAGAAAGCACAGCTAATTTTCTTAACGGGAATAACGTTCATTAAACCAAAAGCTTTAAAGGAAGCATAACTAATTTTCTTAACAAAAGTAACCTTAATAAAAGGTGCCTTATCGCCCTTTACGTTAAAAATAAAAGCCATAACCTTCTTGTTAAACTTCTTTATATGCTTTAGTAATAAATCGGAAGCATTGGAAAACTCAAAATCAGACGTCTTAACCTGCTTTTTTTTAGAAAAATTATAAAACTCGATCTAAACCTAAAAAGACAAAACCCAATATGTAAGGCGATTTTTAGACGCAAATCCAATGGAAACAGCATCCTTAAAATTAAAGGCTATACAAAAACCATTGGTGCAAGAATTAGCAAAATAAACATCATAATAAGCGATCACGTTGATGAAATTTACGTAAGGCCAAATAAAGTTTTTAGTGAAATAAAAGATGCAAGCAAGAAAGCTAAAAACTAGCCTATTGTTAAATAAATTAACGATAATAATAAGTAAAATAGCAAAAATGTTAACGCAATAAAGTACGCATTCGATTTACTTGTGATAACAAAAATAAAAAGCAACGTTGCTAAGCTTAAAAAAGAAAACGCCTATAATAATATTGCTGCTATAAAACATGTAATTACTATCTTATTAAATTAAACTATTAAGAAAAAAAAGGGCTAACCAAATTAAACAACGTAAGAATTGCTACAAAGCTTCAAATCCTCATTCAAAAGAAGCGTAAAAAAGCATCTATAAAACTTAAGCTATCTAGCGAACTTTATACAAATAGCAAAAATAGCCATACCAATATAAAGATCATTAAAATAATCCCGAACATACTTGCTATTAAATAAAAAAGCTAACAAAGCTAACTTAAGGATTATACCAGCAAAAAAGTTGAAATAATAATAAGTATTAATAACGTCTTTAGCCTAATCCCAATTATAAGCAAGCATGGTAAATGTTATTATAAAGTTTCGATTAACAAAGCAATATGCATTAAGATATTGCGAAAGAAAGGCTTTATAATATTTGCTTGAAATTGTTAGCGCTTACATGTGTCAAATAAAAGCAAACAATCTTATTGAAAGTAAACTTTCTTTAGAAAATTATTAAAAGAAAAAGAAATTGAAAGCGCGAAAAGTTAAGCTTTTAAAAGCAGCATATTTAAAAAGAAAGCGAAAAGTGAATTCAAGAAAGTGAATTTATAAGAGAATTTGAAATTAAAAGTAAACATTTAAAAGAAGTTAACAAAAACCTCAAATTATTTTCAAATTTTCAACTTCAACTTCTTAAAAGCAAACAACTTTTTCATATCACTTGCAAGCTTTAATATCATCTACAAAGTATAACTATAAAGCGCTAAAAAAAACCCCAATCGATAACACTAGCCATTCACAAGACGATGCCAGGGAACGTCGAAAACTTAATCCGCAATATCACAAACATTATTAACCTTATAAAGCAATATAAAAGTTAATAGCAAATCTTAAAACAGCTTATAAGAGCTTATGATAACGTAGACAACACCATCGAAGACTTTTATATATACATGAGGCAAGATGAAGCTTACAAATCGAGGGAGTCTGAACAAGAATTCCGTAAGAAGTTTGCTAAAGCCGAAATCATTATAAAATCAAATCAAAAGAAAAGAAACAAACGTTCAAAGGCAATCAATCAAAAAGCTAGAAAAATAATAAAGAAATGAGGCAATTTTTACTTTAATTAAATCACTTGAAAAGAACTCATCTAGCACCTTGATGCAATCAATTCGCAAGCTAGCTAAGAAAATTCAAGCAAGCAAAAAGGTTTTATGTATTAACCAAGCTATATATAATAAGATTACAACACTAAAAAAGAAATAAAAGCCATCAAAAAAATTACATCATCAAATATAAACAAAGCAAACGATATTCTCAATCTTTCGCCTTTTATAACAAAAAAGCAAAAAACAATTAACATGCAAATAAATCCCCTAAAGCTACTAACTACTAGCGTTATACATAAGCTAAAACCGGCCTTAAATATCAGCAAGCCATTGCATTTAAAAAGCCCAGCTTTTGAAATCTATATTCCCAAGGATTCGCCTGCTAAACCCCCATTAGCAAAAGATTCCCAACATAATGTCTCAAACAAACAGATCAACTTCCAAAAAAAAAGCAAGCAAATATCGCCAATTGCAAGCTTTAAAAAAAAACAAAAGTAAAGAAGGCATCAAAATCGAAAGACTAGCAAAAAAACGACGTCAATGTAAATATTCGTCAAATGAGGCAGCTACCTAAACAAAAAAAAGTTAGCAAAAAAGCGCTAGTTATGAAAATAATAGCTTTGAAACTATTAATAAAGATAATTGCAATAAGCCACGTTTATTTCAAATACCTCAAAAACATAAGCAGAAAAGTTAAGCTTCAAATGAAAACTTTAATTACCAGCAAATTACAAGGAAAGCTTTAATACATCTTAAAAAATCAGAATAAGGTAAGGGATTTGAAAGCGGCAAATGATATAATATAATAATTTAAACGAAAAAATAAACTACCACATCTTGCAAACGAGCTTAGCACTTACAAGTTTATTTTCTTAAACCTCAAAGCTACATTTAATTATAACCAAGTTGCTCTCAAAAAGCGAATTAGTAAAATTTATATAAATGATTAAAAACGTAACAAATTAATTAACGTTAACTTGTTTAAGTGATAATAAAAGATTAGCTTAATTGACGACATTTTATTAAAGTTTGAGATATACAAATACCATCTTTAGAAAATGAATAGCAATAAAAATAAAAGCTAATTATGAAACATATTTCATTTAACAAAGCAACAACTAATGAAGCAAAATCCTTTATATTAAACCTTATATGCAGCACTTTAACCGGACAAGCACTAAAAGCTAACTTCGTATCCTTATTATAACAAATATAACTAAGCAAGCAACTTGACTTATTTCAAGTATATCAATATTAATATGCCAGATGCGCTTGAGTACAAAAAAAAGATGAACTAAATTTAAAGCTTATTATCTTTAGATAATAAAAACAAGTTTGCTACAACAATTATCCTTGCTAAAACGCATTTAAAGCAACTAAGAAAACTTTAAACAAACATCTACAAACAAAATCAACAAACTAATAAATTTATTCATCAATTTATCAAATTCATAATTACTAAAAAAAATCAAATTAAAATTAAAATCTTATAAAAAGCAATGCTATATAAAAAAGAGCAAGTAAAAGTCACAAAACTAACTTTACCTTACAAAGCCAACGAACCAGCCATTAAAATAAAACATACAATATTCCCTTGATTCGTTAAAATCCTAAACAACTGTTAATTTCTAAAGATCACCGATAAAAAGACTTAAAAGGGGCTAACCAAAAAACACAAAAAGATAATAGCTAAAAAGGCTTCGCCTTTAAGATTACCTTCTTTATTTGATATTATTCCTTATTAATTTCTAATAGCCGTAAAGCTTTTCAAGCTAAGACCTCTTTCAAATGCGTTAATTATTTAAACCAAATAGGACTCGCCGCTTATGCTTCGAGACCAAAATATCATGCTTGCTAATATCAAGGAAGAAATGTGGGGATACGTGAATATCTAAAAAAAAAAAAGGCAATGGTAATTGCTAAGGAATCTCACAAGATGATGCAAAAGTTAAAAAAGAAAGCTTATAAAAAGAAGTCTTACTATTACAACCTAAAAAAAAGCATTGCAAGTAAAACGCCTATACCCGTCATACCGAAAAACTTTGCCTTTATACTAAAAAATCAAAACCTATCAGATAGCGAAGAAAAAGATAACGTAAATAAAAACAAGATAAAGGCCAAGGAATTCGCAAAACAAGGAAAGAAGATTTAGTAATTAAAAGACAATCACTTATTTAGAAAAAGGAAAATGAATATAGCAAGGATGTAAGTATAAGCACTTAGGCTGGAATAACTTTTTTCCTTTTTTTTGCTTATAGGTAGATTAAGCGAAGCCTTATATTAGATAAAGAGCGATCAAGTCTTTAGACAGAATAACATGCATAACAATATACACTTCTTCAAGCTTTATTCACATTTATTAATATCCTTGTGTTACACCTATTAGCTCTCACTTAACTTCTTTTATGTAGCATAGATAACTTATCCCTCTACAATAATAATGAAGAATCATTTTATACCTATAACCAACCTATCTACAATTAAGAAAAGAAAAGCAAAGGTCGTGCAATATTGAAAAATGATCTTAACATATCCGATTACGTAATAGATAATATAGTCTTCTCTATTCTTAACATCGATATTGATCTTGCGGAACTAGGAATTGCTACCGAAAAACAGATTGCTTAAAAGTAGTGCGATTTAGAAAAACGCCTGCGTTAATTAATTGAATCTAAAGTCAAAAACACTCGCATCAAGGCAAGACTTGCTTATTATAAGAATAGTCTTACCAAACTTCGTCACTTGCAAGCTATCTCCATTACACATACGAACTTAATAGCCAAGCAACAAGCTATTAAAAAAAGCTTTCGGCAAACCCGCAACATGATAATAAACTTTATCGCAGCTACTTTAGTAAAGGATGTTAATTCGCCTTTAATGAAGCGAGACCTTAATTGGGATCTAAAAGCTAATCTATTAAGACTGCAATGCCCAAATTATAAGAATGTTGGTTCATAGGACCTATACCAAGTGTTTGATGTATTCACGCTAAGAGCTAGTCGGTAGCTGGAAGGGTTTCAAAAGGATTACGGCTACGGGTATAAATCTTTTGCCTTCTTGCACTCCCTTAGCTAAATAATTTAAAATATATTAAATCACTATTGCACTTGTTTTTGCTACTTTTATTATCTTTATGATATCACATATTAATGCAAACCTACATTAATTAGTAATTAACTTGTATTACAAACAATTAGATAATTTATTAAGAGAGTTAACTTGAAAGTTTAACGTTAATTTTTTTTATTTACATAAAAGATTTAGCGCAACCTCTTCTTAATACTGATTCTTCATTAAACTTGATTGAAAGAATTTGGCACTTTAATAAAAGTTATAATTTTGTATTAAGAAATACATGTAAATAACAAATAACAACATAACAATTATTATTTAATAACTGCTAAACAAAAATTAACGCAACAATTACTTTATAATTATTATTAAAATAACATTTTCCCAAGTCCTTTGTAACCTATCAAAATCACCACCAGCATAATAGCAAAACCTACAATGAAATCTACAAAATCGCTTTCAAAAAGCGTATCAACATTACCTAATATTAAAAAGAATCAGCAAAAAATAATTCCTTTAAAGAAAACATCTAAAGCAAAAATTACCCGCTATTTAAAGAAGTTTTAAGAGTATGCTTGTAATAAGCATCTTAATCTTAAATACGTATTTTAAAATTTCAAGAAGTTTTTTGAGAATTAAATAGTTATAAATTTTAATCGCATTAAGCAACAAAAAAGAGCAAAGCTATAAGATAACTTTAAACAACATAACGTTTACATCGAACATAAAAAAAAGAATGCAACAATTTCGCTAGTAACGACGATTAAAGTTAAATATAACAATTAGCTTAATGAAGACTAAAAAAAGCAAGTTAGCAAATTCGGCCTATTACTGGAGCTAAGGCGGACGGGTCGCGGCTTATTTCCTTCATAAGCACCTCAAAGTCCCACACCTTGAACAATTCAAATCACTCGAAATAATATCATAACCTTTTTAGTTAAGGAAATTAATGCAAAGATCAAAAATACATAACCTTAGCTACCTTTAATAATAAAGAATAAGAGAAGAAATAATATGCTTGAATGTTTAAATTTACTTAGGTCTTATTATAATAAAAACGAAAATCTTACTAAAAACTTGTATAATGCGATTCCATTTATTAAGATAAAAAAAAAAAATCTCATTTACCCCTAACAAAAAACCCCTAAATTATCTTTCCTAATAAAGATTAAATAAAAAACAATTACCGAAACCAATGCCAATATAAAATGCTTACTCACATAATAATAATATTTATTTATTATCATATTAAAAAGGAATTGAAGCATATGCGAAGCTAAGTTAGCTAGCATAAAACATAATAAATCAGCTCTTGTTAAAACAAGCAAAAACTCTAAAAGTGTTATTAAAGATATATTTAAAAAAGCTTCAATACAGTAATAATAAAAATTACTTAAACATAAAATTGCGTATTTTTACAAACTTGTATTAAAGATTAGTTATCAATATATTAATTTAATATAAAGCTTTTCTTTTCATGCTATAAAACGATGCGCAAAAGTATTATTACAATTACTTGCAAGACAAGACTTTTACGTTTACTTAACTTATTAATGCTATTCAAGCTAATTTCGAAATAAAGAAATGTGCAAAGCGATACTTGAGCTAATAATTCAAGATTACGCTTAAATAATTTCAAAACAAATTAGCATAAAAAAGAAAAACGCTTATCTAATAATTAAACAATTTTGAAAAGAAATTGTAAAGTCTTTAATTTGTAAAGAAGTAATAATCGGTGTGAATGATGATTCTATTGAAGGGGGATTTCTAGGTCCTTATAACTACTCTAATTGCCAAGGCTCGGCTAGCTCTCGTCGCTTTAGTTGCCTATTTAGGCCTAGTACCAAGGCCTCGCATCGCATCGCATCGCAAGCTGTAAATAACTCTTTATTTTAAGGAGGCTTTGCAAGCTTTATAAATAACTCTTGTAAAGGGATTTGCGAGCCTTTTAAATTACCGAAGTTACAGGCTTTGTAAGGGGTCCCTGAGCCTGTAGTTACAGATCTTATAGGGGGTCCCTGAGCCTGTAGTTACAGATCTTGTAGGGGGTCCTTGAGCCTGTAATATCTTTAAATTAAGCGAGCCTTTGTTTATGCCATAAGCGAGGTTATGAAAGCTAAGCGAGGCTAAGCGAGGTGCATATTGTATTCTTATAATAACAACGTTATTTTAAAAAGCTAAAACAAGGAAAGTATGTAATTAGCAATATCATGTGATAAAGTTTACATGTAATAAAGTTTACGAAGTTTAAAGGACTTTAATTTAAAGGACTTTATGCTAAAAAGAACTTTTTAGTAAAACAAAGGTTTTATACAACACGGGCTGTTTGCTTATAATAAATAGGAGCTTTGTGTTTAACTTAAATAAAGTATTTTTATATTATACTTAGTAATTTGCAACGGTTATTAGTTTTGATTGATAATAGCGTCCCTACCTACCAATTAACCTACCTTCGCACTCTCGAGCAACACCAGCCCGACCGTACGTTACACGTATCCTCTATTGTCGTCCCGCTTGAAAATGTTTCCGGGAGTCGGCTGGAGAAGCTGGATACCTTTAGGGTCTGTATTATTTTTGTTAGAATGAATATACAATACGACGAGCTGTGTTTTTGAGTATGCGGGGATTTTTTTACTAGCGACAAGGGCACTGGAAAATTTTGTGCAGGCGAGCCAAAGAAGGAACGATAATTGCTTCATGATTGATTGAATATAATGACCTCAGGGGAATAGAGAACGTAGCGTAGGTGCCTGTCGTTGCTTATTGATAGAATCGCAACATGAGATATATTGAGGGACACGTCAAGGGAGCTGCATTATAACAATCACTGCGCTGTGCTTCACATATAGATGGGGAAAGGGGGAGGGGGATATTAAAATGAACTCAAGCTACTGGTGTTATTTCACCTTCTCTACTTAGCTAACACTCCGCTCCCCCACGATTTACATGCAGACCCTTGGAGAAAACTCAAGAATATCAAGATTGTAGAAGGTCCATGATCGAGAGCCACTTGTCCGAGAGATCTCCCTCACTTTTGAGAGCCAGAACAAGCTGTTCTGGGGTGAGGTCCGTGAATTTTCGACCAGTTGATATTGCTATACGATCTGCCCCCGCATCTAGTAGCATTTTGATAATATCCACGTTGCCTTGGAAAACCGCAAGGTGTAAGGGTGTGCCCCATACTTCGGACATAGCTTGGTTTGGATTAACACCCTTATCTAGTAGAAATTTAGTCATGAGCTCTCGAATCCCGGTGTATTGCCTACGCCATTGAAGAGACATAGTGATGAATAAGTAATCAGGCTCTAGCTTGGCTCCGTACTCAACAAGCACCTCGGCCATTGGTACATTGGCGCCTTCCAATGCGGATAACTGATAAAGAAATTAGTGAATGTTTCTTACAGGGGCCGGAACTACCCACAATAGGAGGTTTGCCACTCGGACCAACAGCGTTTGGATCAGTTCCCCGGGATAGGAACTCTTGAGCACACGCAGGGTGTCTGATAAACCTTTTTAATAATTGTCAGCTTTAGACCTTGAACACTTCCAAATCAATATCCCTGAGGGCGGAAATATCCTCACACCACGTACCTGATAAGCGGCTCACCACCAGTTTGGGTCATGCTATCAGGAGGCTCGAAGTCGGCAATTTGCGTCGCATTCGGATCTAAGCCGTTGTCTAATAAAAGACGAATCACAGCAGGGTCTTGCTCAAAGTCTTCGCCATGTACGGCGGTCCTGACCCAAGGCGTAATACGAGCGCCAGCGGCGAGTAGCGCGGCTACTACTTCTACGTAGCCTGGCATGATGCCCCTAGCTACTGACAGGACAAGTCCCTCGTTGAGGTAGTATTGGCTGAGCCGGCCACTGGCAATAGCATCATGGATTCGTGGTAGGTCTCCGGACTCGCATACATCCAGGAAAGTCTCGCCATATTCTTCTCTCGGGATCGGTGGTGCCATGGTGAGGGTGCAAGTAGTGGAATGGGGCCAATGCAGCGCAGAGGTGGTTCTTCTACAGGCAGCACAGAGAGACAAGGTATGGTGAATTGAGAGGCCGAATTGAGATGAAACAAGCTTTGGGTTGAATAGGCCGAACAACTGTATGAGTTTTCTTCTCCCTGTTTTGAAGAAAGTCGACTAGTTGACAGATAAGAATGTTAGATTGGGCAGATTAATCAATGCACACATGTATCTTGCCTTGGCGCGCGGCACTGTAGCCGGGTTTGATGCTTACAAGCGATAATACTGTAAGTAAGTGGATACTGTATCGCTCAGGCCCATTCTATGTGGAGCGTGTGGATATTGCGCGCCTTTCTTGACCATGACAGCAATAAGCCAAGCCAAAGCTAAGTCCTACAAGATTGCTTGTATAAGGAGCTTGGTTGTGTAATGCTTGTTTTCTCACTTGGCCCGCCGCAGCCGCACGTTTTAGAGAGCGAACAATGCCAGTGAGGCGATACAGGCGAACCTTATATTGATTACATGTGTTTGTCTACCTTACAAGCTCCGAGCCACAGAAGGTGAACCGTCTATTACGTTATGTCGCTACAGACCGGCATCAGTATATGTTGGCCACTTAGAAGCGTATTTCTTCGAACCCAACTTGTGTAAATGTCCCCCACATCTTGACATGTTCCCTAGATCCGACAGCCGTTTTATCATCTTTCAATCCGAAACCACAGATAACGCGGTTTAAGAAAATCCTTTCGTATACGGCAGAATACTACCAGGCAATTGAACTTGGATCCAGCTCGCTCAGGCAGCTTCAGTTTGGTCTCATAGACTGGTTGTTTAGGGCAAGTGGACTCCAAAAACTTCTCTAGATTGCTCGGGTGATGTCCCTAGGCAGAGTTAAGGTGAAAGGGCTAATTAATGGGCAATTTTTGTTCCTGCATTGGCATGGGTGCGCAGCTTCCTTTTCGAGACAAAACCTCCTCCAAAGCACTTTATTTTCACGTTGTTGGTCAGCAAGCGCTGAGTGAGGTGGGGGAAGAGAGTAGGGGCAGAAGATATGAGTTATGCTGTCGAAGAAAGGCTGAACTTTCCTTAATTGCCGATTTATGCCAGATGAAATTTAGGGGTCGTAGCATTAGAAATAGTCGGCCTCGAAGAAACATCTATACCTGGGTAGAATCGATGATGTCACGATTAAATATGAAAGTGCCTAGGTATAGAGACTGACAAGCGGAGCATTGAAATCCAGGACGCCCTTTTGAGCCGAACGATTCATTTGCCAATTGACCAAAGGTCCCTTTAGGTTTTCACTTTGAGATCGATACTTAATAGCTCTATTGCACTTGTATTTGTCACTTTATTGCATTTATCGATGATCGTTCAGAGTTTCAAGAGTTCTTTTCATCTCGTTAACTAGAACATATTCACATATCCCTCGGCACTATGTCGCATCGAGCTCGCTTTTTGGCATCTTTTTTCCTATGATGCTTTCTTGCTCAATGCGTTAATTGCGATGACCATACCTAATCTTTTGAAGTGGGTGATCTTGGCCAGTATTTAACTACCGGGGTGGGTGATTTTCCAAAGCCCTCCATTAATTACAAAGTGTTAAAAGTTGAAAGCTGACGATGCTAATTTAGGTTTCAACTCCCACTCTTACAAGATCTAAGATAGAGGTTACTGCCATAGGCAATCCAGCTGATAATGGATTCTTGATGTTCTTGTCTCCAGACTTAAAATCTAGTTTGGCTACCACGATGAATCGCAACTGCGTACTCGGAGTCAACACATAATGTTATGGCGCCGTCATTGATGTTCTTAAGGCGTATGATGTCATTCTTCAAGCTCGTAGCCTGGAACAACGTCATGTTGAGCATCGGGGGCCCGATCTGATAGTATCGGGAGCCCTGGCTGGGATTGCTGCCTTGTTATATCCACTTTTCTTCTACGGCAGGAATAGGGAAGTGCGACAGCCTTTAGTAATTCCTCCTGCGCAACTGTGGGAAGAGTTAAGCATAAAGGAAGCTACCGCCATTATTATCGTCAACACTGCCTCCCAGGCGACTATCACAGCTCCACCAGAGCGGGCCACTCCAACCGGGTTAGTTACCTCTTTTCTGACAAAAGGGTCGGCATTTATGCCAATGCGATGTATTTGTAACCTTTTTTCTTTTTCTCTTGCTTCAACAGTACGGTCTGATATTGCACATGTCAATCTTTACGGAATTATTGGATTGATTTCCTTTTCCGCCTAACTTATTTTTGAATTGCATTACATATATACCACCCCAGCTTTCGTTTATCCTTTTTCGCGGTTTTTCTGCCTCCCATTTCTTCATCTCGACGGTTGACTTTTTAAACATTAGCTGACTACTAAATTTCTGTTTTAGCCTAAAGCCGGTGCTTACGACTTATATAGCTGTTACTGACAAAGCTTTGAGGGGTGACGTGGGAGTTTAGCTGAACACAGCCGATGCTTTTCATATCTAACAGGTGCTGTCTGGCGCTGACTACACTTGCCGGGTAAATTGGGAGACGGAGGCCCTCGCTGCAATGCTTGTACGTGGGCTGAGTATGGCCGACGTGGTGTGCGTAGTATAGAACTTGTTAGTAGATGGGATTGATTGGGAGGATTATGCCGGGTACCTCGAAATCGACTAGGCTCAGCTGCCGTTTACTGAAGCAGTATTAGTAGCAGCTCGGAATAAAGTGATTGCTTGGGCGCTTGCCAATGGGGCTTTGCTGAATACACAAATCGGGGCTCACACGATGTATGCACTGGCGGTGGGCGCTTTAGCTCCTGCGTGGATGTTTCTTTCTCAGGGCAGTACTATCTTTTTGCTTAATATCATTGCCGCGGCAGCTTTGCAAGGCGGCGCTTCAGCCACTGAGTGTGAGGCTTAAACGGCTACTTAGTGCACTGCAGATTGTTGTGTTTATACGTAGGTACTTATGTATGATTGTGTCACTGCATGCGCCATAATTATAAGCTGTGATGTTACTCCGGTTCGCAATACAATTGCTATAATCTTTTTGCTGACTTACGTGAGCTCCGCTGAGCCGATTGATGTACTATTAAGCGACTAGGGATAGCAAATTGCTATAGCTTTGTATATCAACCCACTTGGGGACCCAGCTACATAGCAACGGCTCCTTGTATACGACTCATAGAAAGTTAGTGTATTAGTTGCGAACGTCTTAAACGGTCCAGATTATATTGTTGATAGAAGCTGGAAGGTTGTGATTGACCAAGCAATAGCTCAAGGCAAGACAATTCTTGGTTATATGCGGACTGGTTACCTTGGCGTAAGTCAACAATAATTCAACATTCGATTAGGCTCTCATAATCTTGCGCATTGGGCTTCTTAAATTGAGCAAGATGTCGATAAATGGTTTGAGCTTTATAATAGTTTTGGCGGTATATTCTTTGACGAAGGCTGGCAAGAATGTGGTGAAAACAACGTTTACGTAGATTTATACGCTTACAAAAACGACTATACCAAGAGGAAACACCTTGGCGCATTCACGGTACTTAATCCTGGTTCACCAATAGCTTAATGTTTCGAAAACACCATGGACACTTTGTTGACTTTCGAGAATAGCTATAAAAATTATCAAAGCTCCTTCATTTCCAACGATTGGATGCCGAAAAACTCCTGAAAAATCTGGCATATTGTATACAGAGTCCCACAAGATTAAGTGGCAAATGCTACTACACTTACCTTTAGCCGTAGTGCAAGACTGCTTGAACTCACCAATGATGATAATTTAAATCCATACAATACATTGCTAAACGACGCTTATATGCAAGCTGCTATCGGTGCTATGGCCGGTGGCAAGCCTCTTATTGATAAGCTAGCGAAAGAAAGCGGCTCTCAAGTTGCTGGTGTTCCAAATAATACACGCATTATTTCCTCAAATTATACATTAGTTACACTTGCTTAGTCCGCTGTAAATAGCGCTTTGAGATATGCTGTATATTGAAACGGAGTAGAAGTTTTAGAATTACTAGCCTCAATGACCCGTGCTACAATTAGTATGCTTGATCCTAGATCCCTTAACCTTGCGTTCGAAGTCCGGATGGTTTTAGTTTCGGGAAGTTAAAGTATTTCGCGATTGATCTCGGGAAGCACAAATAGTTTATTAGCTAACGGTTTAATTATTAACACGGGCTTCACGAAAAATGGTAATACTGTTACTTACATTGCCAAACGTTTTAATCCCATATGCATTTGTACGCTTGTTTATTGGCATTTAATAGCTCGATACTTTTTCTAAGGGAGGTCCTGCTTACGGGTGGCCGATTGACATACCAGGCATGGACGTCATAGGTACCGCGTATGTCCAGATCGTGAACTATCTCATCAAAAGTAATAACTTTTACTTTGCATTATACAAGTACATCAGCTTTTGGAAAATAAAAGGCAAGCTAAAAAATGCAGAATGGTCATGGGCCTTTTTAGGTACAACACAACTAATTTAAAGTGGGTACACCTATACGTGGATTGTCCAGCTTGATAGCACTTAGGCGAAGGCAAGCGAATATATAATACAAGGTCAAGGTTACATGCCGATCGGTAATGTTTTCATAGGATCGCCTTATTTTTGGACTACGGGCTTTTAAAGGCACGTGTCAATAGTTGGTAATACATAATACGAGCTAGGAAGATTCAGCTTGCGCTGAATATTGTGAACTTTTGGTCTAGTGGAGTAACTGTGAACTCAGCCTTAGCTCTTATAATCTTAGTTGGGATGGTGAGATGAAAGCCCTTCTTCCTTTTGCCACCCATGATTTCACTTAGCCTCAGCAATCCAGACGTACGGATTCGGGGTTTGGATCTGGAACCAGACTAACATCTCCCTACTCCTGCCTGAAAGCAAACAAGACTACTTTTGACAATGATTCCAAGCCTGACTCTGGTCGGAAGTCAAGATCTCGCCATGATTCCCCTGCCGTCGGTCTTATTATCTGGCACTATGATTGTTTACCGACTGCCACTATTGATATAATGTATTAAATGAAATTGTGACGCTAGCCTTATAAAGACCCTTATCGCGTCATAATAAAGGTTTTATATATTAAAAGAGAGATAAATAAAGTAAACTAGATTTTCTTAAAATTTATAATTATAAAGGAAAGAAGGTAAAAGAGAAATAAGGGTTAAATATAAGGGGGTTTAGAGTAATCTCGTTTAATAACTTAATACTTCCCAATCGGGAAGTGGTTTAAGAGCTTTAAAACTAGTAATTTATTATATTACTCTCTTTTTTATTAAAAGCTCGTCTTTAAGTGTTTATCTATCTCTTTATTTTTATTAAGGTGATTATAGTTATTAAGATTATTTTTAATCGTTTTAAGTTAAGTAGAGAGTTACGCCGGGGGGTTAAGTTGTGTTGAGTTGTTAAAATGGAATTTTCGAAGTTTTATAAGAATTGTTTTGATATTGAAAGTGTCGGTCCGCAGGCCCTTACCAGAGGTGTTTCGGCACGGAATAGGGTGTCGGTGTTACGAACCCCTTGGCACCAAAGATCAGTTGGCACCAATATGCTGATAGTACCACCAAGTGAATGGTACTATAAGGATTTTAGTACTAACAAAGGATTGGTATTATCGCTGGAATAGTACTAACTAGGGAATGGTATAACATAGCGAATAGTGCCATTACACACCGCATCTTAGTAATAATAGTTATCTAGATTACGGTGGACATTAAGTCATGTGATGGATTTTAAGGATCCTTGGATCCAAGGAGATTTAAGAAGAACGAAGGTTTTATATAAGATTAGTACGTTTGCTATTAGATAAAATCTTTGTGCTTAACTTCAAATAATATACTTTACTTAATACTTAGTAATTGTCTTATCCCGTACGTGATACACCTACTTCTTGATTATTAGAGATTAACTACAATCTTCTGTATTTACAATAAGTAAATATCGGACCGTTACAGTCGGGCTATTTCCGGGGCAATTTCGGTAGCGTTTTAGAAAAGTATATCTACCCTCTTCTTTTTTACTTTTTTAAAAATAAATAAACTTTACAACTTATTATTAAGAATTTGATATATCGATATTTTGTGATATTATATACCGGTATTATACTAACATTAATTAGTGGTTAACTTGTACTATGAATAAATAAGTTATAAATTAAAGAATTAATTCGGAAGTTTAATGTTAAGGATTCGCATATACGCGTTTTTTATAAGAATATAATATGCACCTCGCTTAGCCTCGCTTAGCCTTCATAACCTCGCTTATGGCATAAACAAAGGCTCGCTTAATTTAAAGATATTACAGGCTCAGGGACCCCCTATAAGATCTGTAACTACAGGCTCAAGGACCCCCTACAAGATCTGTAACTACAGGCTCAGGGACCCCCTATTGTGGCAGGGCCACTTGATTTTGGTAGTTGGATGTCACGTTATCGGATGCGGCTCTGCCGAGCCCGCTTCGGTATAAGAGCCAACTTTCCTTCCATTCCTTTCAACAACACCTATCTTACAACTGACGATAATTTTTCTATCTAATACATTCTTTTTTCCACCCTCAAAATGACAAATCCCGCTACTCAGATTTATCTTATCTCTCGATTTGATCAAACCGTTCTTTTATATCAAGTCTACCCTTATGCCTTGAGTGCTCCCTCTCTTGTTGTGTGGTTGCTTGGGATTTGCCCCTCCACACTATAAGATCTGTAACTACAGGCTCAGGGACCCCCTACAAAGCCTGTAACTTCGGTAGTTTAAAAGGCTCGCAAACCCCTTTACAAGGGTTATTCATAAAGCTCGCAAAAGCCTCCTTAAAAATAAAGAGTTATTTACAGCTTGCGATGCGAGGCCTTGGTACTAGGCCTAAATAGGCAACTAAAGCGACGAGAGCTAGCCGAGCCTTGGCAATTAAAGTAATTATAAGGACCTAGAAATCTCCCTTCAATAAAATCATCATTCACATCGATTATTACTTCTTTACAGGTTATGAGACTCCGTCGACAGCACCTCACTTTACAACAACATCTTTTTATATTCTATCTTGAATCAACCAATCAAAAGCTTGCACATTACTTTTATCACTCTCATATACTTCGTTGCAATATCATTCTTGTTATTCTTGAATTTTATCGATTGGTTTGACTTGAATTTTATTCTTACATATCATATATTCTCGATCCTCTTTCAGATTATTGATCACGTGTCGCCAAAACCTCCACTACTCCCTTCACATATATCTCACGCTTTATACCCCCAACATACTTTTTGTTAGTTGGATTATTATATACAATATCATATTTAGGTATATTGCCTCTTGAAACATATATTTGAAATAAAATTCTTTAAGGATTTTAAATAACACTAATTTGTTAAGATAAGATTTTTTGGCAATTCTTAACTCCAATAATCAATATCTCAATCAATACAAGGTATATACTCTTTATATTTTTACTATTGATACTACTTATACTAATATATTTGATATATAAGTTTCAGATTTTTTGGATTAGTTATCCTTTTTCCTTTTTGAAAAAATATCAGAAACGTGACTTTGAAAGACACAACTTTTGAAGTTCTCACGTGATATATAAGGTATATTCCTTTATAACTTTGTCTACATATACATAACGTGATACATTGCTAATACTGAAAATCCCAGAGTTTTTATATCAGAGGGATATTTTACAAAAATCATACAAGTTTGCCAAAACTTAAAAGGTGATAAAAATCGCAATTCCTTGAGTTTTGATAATTTAACTAACTTCTTATAAAATCAGATTATAAAATAAATTCTGATAAGATTACTATGGCCAAGCTGATTGGTTCGGCTAATTACCTTATTTGGGCACTTCGCATGGCTGCGTTCCTTACAAAGGAATCCTTAAATGCTGTAATTACAGCTGATGAGGTAAGTGACGATATAAATGGCAAAGCGCTTTCCAATATCCAATTGCTTGTGGAAGATGGCCCCCTTTTGCAAATACAGCATATAACGAGAGCTTATGAAGCTTGGGAATCTCTTAAGAACCTTTACTCTCCAAAAGGGTTTAGCTTGGAATTTTTAATATGCAAAGAGTTCTTTGATATTTATATGCTTAAATACAACTTTATGGAGGAGTATTTAAACAAGGTGAAGCAATTAAGCGATTGGCTTAAAGCTAAGAATCTTGAATTACTTAAGCAAGTAATTATAGCATGGGTTCTTAATAACTTGACTGATAATTACGATGGATTAGTGTTTAATATAATCTAGTCTTTAAGAATTAATATTGATTTTTATACCCTTGAAACGTTATTTTCGAACCTTTTGAATGAATTTAAACGTTAAGAATTAAATGAAGCTAATACTGATCAGGCTTTGATAACTGGGAGTTATAAAGGCAAAAAACCCTATAAAATCACCAAATCCGGCTCTAGTGGGGCTAATAAGAAGTACTGCACTAATTGTAAACAACACTCCCATATTACCTCCAATTGCGCCTTTTTATTTCCTGATAAGGCTCCCAAAAGGTAGAAAAAGCCAGGAGGGGATACTAATAAATCACCTGACAAACTTGAAAAATCAGCACGTGAGAAGCGAGACGATAATATCGACGTCTTATATAGTACTACAAATACTACGCTTAATATAGGTGATTTTGTTATTGATTTTGACGTTCCAATGGAAGATATGGTATTTATAATTATACTCCAAAAAACAAACAAAATAACTAATATTGATAATATAAGCACCAATCTTATAAATATGCAAGAAACACAGAAATCAGGTGTATATAGTCAATTAAATATATTTGCACTTGATACTGCCGCAACTAAACATATATGCTGTGATTTGTCATATTTTAGTAATTTTAAAACTTGTAATAAAATAATTAATTGGGGAAAAGCTAAACAAATAAGTATTAAAGGATATGGCAATATTTTAATAAAATCGAATATCAATAACAAAAAGTATATGTTAAAAGATTGCCTTTATATGCCTGAGTTAGGTATAAATCT